>JANHFX010003135.1:33036-53633 GCA_027560015.1 Chloroceryle amazona | reverse complement strand
TATGCTATGCTTAGGTACAAGCATTTTACAAGTTGTTATTCCTTGGTCATCCACAGAACCACTCAAAGCACAAGTTAAGGTTGTTAAAGAATAATTAAAAAGAGAAGCTTCTACAACGCACATTTTACATTAAAAAAAAAAAAAAAGCCAATGGGGAATGGAGGTATGCATTGCTCTAACATACAACGTTCTTAAAAGAGAAATGACACTGTTGTCCCTACAGAGTGTTTTAATATATTTCTAAGTACAATTCGTGTCTGATTTTGGAAATACAAATACATTTCGAATGGTTAAAAACAAAAAAATAAAAAAATAGTTTGAACATCAGCCCGCTGAAAATATATTTATCTAGTAAATCATCTTTCAAAGCTTTTATATATTTAATTATTCTAACTAAACATAGTACCCTTAAAAAACAAGTTCATAAAAATGTAGAAATGAAATTGTGGAATAAGATTATTGGGATATATATAGACACACACATTCAATGCATACACAGAATTACAAGGGGGGTTGGTTTGTTTTGTTTTTAGTTTGGAAGGTTGTTAGACAAACGGAACTAGTAAGCAATGCTCAAATCCTGAGTTCCTCAACCAAGATAACCGTAGGCTAATTTAATTGTTTATATATATATTTTTTATACACAAGATATTCCATGTAAAGCAGCAACAGCAGTGCAGTTACTGGTAGCAACATCTCAAAAGTAATAAAAAACCCCATACATCCAGACAGTAGTACATTGCACACACACATGATTCTCATACACCCATTAACAATTGGTCAGAGTATTAAATCAGTGTACAAATTAAATATTTCCAAAAATGTGCAAAAAAGTCAACGTTGATAGAAAAAAACACCTTTGTGTACATACATTACAAACTGTGCCCAGCATTCAACTGAGTAAAAACATTTACAGTGAGAAACTGATAGATTAAATAGAGAATTTAATGGCTACATAAAAATGTACATTAGATCAAGAGTAAATTTACAAATTTTTATTCATAGCTTCATGAAAACTAAAAGCCTACGTTCTGATTCATCTAAGTCTCCTCCACGTATTTACAGCGATACTCCATCGTAAGACTCGTGCAAGGTCTGTGATGACAGACACTACGCTTCAATAAACCGTACCAATTTCAGGGTGACACCACTGGTTTTTACTGGTATATAACAAGAAACAAACACTAGAGAACTGACAAGCTAATGCCTGTTCAGAAAATAAAATGCAATCCTTTGTTTCTTAGTCCACATTATACAACCTCTGGGGAAAAGGAGCATCTAGTTTTGGGGTAAAAGACATGAAAAACTTCTGAAAACTTTCCCATGAATATCCACTCTGGAGTTAGAGTATCCTTTTCCTTATCTCTTGGCAGCAGACCCTGACTTCCAGTCCTCATTGCTCAACTCAACATAAGGGCTGAAACACGAGATATGATTTTAATGTGGTTTAATCCAGTTCCTCTCCCTTTAAATTAAGTTTATGAAAACTAAAACCTAGCCAAAGCATGACTTCCAGCACTGGTGCTTTGAAACGTGAGAGATCTCGTTTCCTCCATCCCCCTTACCCCTCAAATATGTACGCATGTATATTGCTAGAGAAAACCCAAGGGCTGCTCCAGCAAGCAGAGAGCTGCAGCATCCTGGTTCAAGTGGCCCTGGTATAAAGCTGTACCTGAACTTGCCCCTTATTCTGGAGCTATCAGTGGCTCCCACCTCTCCAGCATGTAAGTCAGAACAACTAGAAAGTAAAATAAACTGTGCAGGCCACACGTGGGAAATAAAAAGGAGCTCCTTTGTTTCTGATCAAGAATACCGATTCAGAAACCTCAGGTTGGTACCAATTCTGCCTGCCCCCTTTGGTGTGTGTGTGTTTGTGGCTCCTCCTGAAGGCCACATTAGCACCCCCATGACCGGGGGTGACATTTGACTGTCACGTCAAGCGGTCTGCTTCCCAGCAGCTTTGAAATGTTCTTGCTGTGGCACACAGAGTAAATCAGGTCACAAATCTACTTATTTTCATGGCATTCCTCAAATGTCCCAAAGCTTAAACCCGGCTGTAACAGCCATGAGGTTTAGTCACCAAGCTTACGCATTGATTTTAGTAGGACAACAATAAGATGAAGTTAAAAAGAGCTTTAGAAAGCAAACTCCTCATTTTAATGCTGGCGTCGATTTTGCACATCGGAACATCAAAACACCCAAATCTCTTAAATATGGGCAGCGTCTATCACTTTTTACTAGTACCTTCTTTACTCAGCAATAGCTTATTGATGGATATATATGTATCTATATATATGTATCTATAAGTACCAGTACTACCCCATAAAACATCACTTTTGGGGATAGAAAAGCTTTGGTAATCATATGTGAATTTACACTGCAGACTTGTCATTAACACAAGACAGTAAGTTACCAGCAAGAAGAAATGCTACTAGCAGTAATACTTCTGCTTTCCCAGGAACACCATAGGGCTTACATTCAAGCACACAAATTACGCTTCTCTATATGCATGACAAAGACTTTCAAGATTCAGAAAGTAGAAATCTGTTGCAAATAACTAAGATCTGACCGATTTGCTCAAGTCTCTGAAACCACGGTTAGACATTGCTCTGTGCTGTCTGCCACAATGGCTTGCTGTACTGCGCTGTACCTACAGGTGCTGCAAGGCTTTCAGTCAAGACAACAGCAGGACTAGGATTATCCAAAAAACGCAGGAAAGAATTTCATGGGCATGATGCTAACATCACTGAGACCTCTGTTTGTTTGCTTAGACACATCATATTCCTCTGTACTGAAATAACCAGATTTTAATACACTGCATTTACAAATGTACCAACTATATTTTCAGGTCCATTAAGAACTCTGCTGTACTCTCTGGAGTAATCCCAGGGTCTAGTACCCCGAGCTAGGAAGCTAAATCTTGACTAACAGGATTTCTACGAGTACAAAAAAGTAATTTTTCTGGTATGCGCATCAGTGTACAATCTCCAAAATGCAAATACAAAACCTGTATCAGCACAGGAAGCCTTCAGGAATTATTCTAAAAAGTAACTTTTTAAAACTCTCATTTCAAATATCTGCAACAGATTATAAGTAAAATTTACTTTTCAGTGATGTTAGGTGAATTTTGATTTGGACACTTTGAAAAAACCCAGACTCCAAGACTGCTTTGGTGATGTGGAATCGTACGACATATTTCAATAGGGTGCTCAGATACGAACAAAATTAAGGCATACAGAGAAAAAGGCACTAGCTGAAAAAAACCAAACCACCCCCCCCCAAAAAAAAAAAAAAGGAAAAAAAATTTTTCGTTTTGTCATACTCAAAGGAGACTGTTTAGCCACGAACTGAATTGCAAATCAAGTTAAAATGTTAAGACTATAAACTGTCGAGAGACAAGTCCATCTAGTTAGCTTTCAGTTAGTAGATCCACACCTTAAGTCCTCACATGGGTAATTCTATCACCCAAATTAACTTGCTCTAACACGACTGAAACTTTCAGTCGCACTCTAGCGGGACTTAGCTACAGCACTAAAACTACACTGCAGAAGTAGCTTGACTTTTCTTAGTTAATATGTGCAACAAACAGAATAGAAGAATTCATGAGCAGATAAGTATGCCCTTTGAAAATACACATACTCATTATGAACCGCGATCCTTATTGTTTGAGAGCACAGCTCTGTGTGGCACTTAGAGAAAAGCAAAACAACCCCGCAGCGGTGCTGCTGTCGTTGGCATTTTCTAGGAATTGGATTAAATAGGTAAGAATAATTCGTGATTCTAAAATGCTGGTATCTTTGTTAGCAAGACATTAGAAGTTGTGAGCAGGGACCTCAGCTCCACAACTCTCCTCCAATGGAGTTTTCAGGCAAGCAGTTCCATGCACCCTCTCAAATTCTACAGCTAGTGTTTGTTATCACATCAGTGTTCAATGTGTTTTACAGACACTGTATCCAGAGGTACTGAATTATTTAATGCAGCTTGCTTTAATATGTTACCCCAACAGGGAATAAATATTGGCTAACTTTTTGGTAAAAGTCTGCTTTAGCTTCCTAATTATTTCTAGCTCAAAACATTTACATTAATAACCATCTAATTTACCGTAAGTTGCTTAAATCAGACTCCACAGCGTGAAAAAAAAAAACAAACAGCTCAAGACTAATTCTGGTTAAAGAAATAAATTTTACTAGAATCACTGGAACTGGCAAATGTCATCTTCATTTAAGAAGCACCACCTTTATGTTGGCAGCTTTCCGATATGTCAAAGAAATTAAGTACAATGCCTGCTGTAAAATCTATTTTTTCTGGCTCCAAAATGTTTACTGTTGTCATGACTGAATGCCTTTTTTTTTTTTTAGAAAAGGCACAAAAGCAGCAACGATTATTCAGTTATTAAAAGCACAATGAGGAAGTGATATTGTAATATACATGGGCCAGCAGTCTCTGAGAAAAAGGAGGCATTATAAGAGAAACAGAATTTTCAAGCTTCAGAGAGTGCAGCTTCTTTTTCAAATATATATTTAAATGTTAGGAATGCTCCAGATAAGCCTGGTTACATTTTCCCTTTAAAGTCATTTTTGGTAATATATAGTCTCCTTACCTTTTCAGAGAGCACTGTCCACTACTGATTTTTATATACATTTTCACCTTGGTTTTGGTACCTTCTTAATCTGTTTGAAATCAATAATTTCAATTATATGATCTTTAAATTACTGACAAACTATTAGGCTCTACATTAAACTTTCCATCCCTGCTGTCACTAACTTTTGCTTATAAAGCAAAGGTCCTTTGTTGCAGAGTACTATCAATTCTTCTTAAAGGCTGCTTTCATAGCTTTTATCTAGTGACAAAGCAGCAAAAAATAAGCCAGTAAAAGCTGACTTTCCTTTCAGCTTTTTAAATTTTCCTTGGTCTGATTTGTTCTTCCCATGCTTAGAGAACTTTGCAAAAAAAACCCAAAAAACCAAAAAACAAAACAACCTTATAGTTTTTCTGTAACCTGACCAAGAAAATGAAAAGCTGGGTAAAAAACATAAGTCAAAGGCTCTACCACTCTCAGTCTCAGGAGAGATGACCTAAATAAAACAAAATAAAACTTAAAAAAAAAGATTTATTCTTACTGCACCACAGGTAAAATGATTAAGACCGACCTATAGCCCTGCTTACGCTCTGGCACAAAATTTGGAAGTTCACAGAATAAATTCAGAAATCTCATGAGTGAGCTGTGAGAGGAATGGGCAAGCTTATTGTTCTCTCTCTGCACTTCATAATTCTGAGAATCCTCTAATGATGCAAAACAGGTAGAGCCTTGTCAGAGAGGACAAGGTTCACAGCACCAGTCCGCTCTGCCCTTACAAAACAACAGAAGCAAGCAATGAATCATCCAAAACAGGATACATTATTTCAGTTCTGTAGTCCCATAATTTCCAAATGCCCTTTTAAATTATTTTATGTTGTGGTGTTCTACAAAAATATGAGAGTTTGACTTCTGTGTTGTGAAAAGTCAGTTACTCACTACACCTGATCAGTACCTGGACTTCTCAACTGAGCAGCAATAGAGTTTTACTTTTGTTCTTTTACTACACTCTTTCAGCAATGGAAGAGGTGATTAGCGTACGTATTATACCATTAGAAATCTGACAAACACCAATCATCGGATTACCAGGCTGGAGTAATCATGCTCATGTTATTAACTGTTGGCTCTCTTTGTGCTTTTGGGCTATTCTTCACACAATCTTTCGTGCTGGGCCTCCTTGTTCATGTGGATTCATCATCACTACCTCATGAAAAACATAACTGGAGTCTTATCTTTCTCAGTGACTTACTCCTGGTGTTAAAAGATGTTTAACCTTAGTTCAGGAATTTTCAACACATCCTAGATGAGTGAGCTGTGTTACTACAACAATTTTTTTTTTAGTGCATAACAGGAGGAATTTTATATTATTCAGGCACTTAATGTTGACATAGATTCCACCCCAGTGCCTCTTGACAGCTTTGAAACACTATTTCTTACAGCTCATTCTGAATAGAGTAACACATGTACTGCACAAAGGTTAGTCACTGCCCTTCCACCCCAGCCACTTATCAGATTGTGGAGGAAGAACGGACACTCAACATCACTATTTTTCTCATCTAAGATAACCATCTCCCTCCAAGCTTATGCAACAGAGGTTCTCTTTGGCAGATACAGCAGGAGGCATTCTCCTAACTATTTACATCCAACAGCTGACCTTTGCCCATTATGGAAATTTTCCCCTTGTAGTATAGTAGTTCCTAGGAGTCTGGGTCCATAAACTGGTTACCTGTAATTATTTTCCTATTAAGGTAATACAATAGTTCTACACCAAAACCTCTAACTAGTACATCAGTGTTGAGTTCTTTTTTGTTGTTTTCTTTTGGTCACATAGAAGTACATATTAGACACGCTGCCGTACAAAGAGTTCCAAGTTCTTCCAGCTTTAACTCTGAGAACTGCATGTTTCAGCTTAAACTGTAAAATCCAGAAACTGTTAAAATGCTAAAAGATAAGAACTTGGAACTCTCTGCCACAAGTACCTACAATATAAAGAAGAATCACAGAGAAGTAACCTTCTTATCCTTTAGCTGCATGTCTATTTTTCCCTGCACCCTGAGTCAGTCAGCGGTGTCAGAAAAAGTCACACAGTTCCTGACTGTCCAAGCATTTGTCCTTTTTTTTTTTTTCCCCTTTAAATAAGGAACAAATATGTACTAAAGTGCTTTGTCTACATGAACCACATCAGTACATCATAGAAACAAAAAGTTCTAGTTCTGGTGGGAGCGGGGGAGAGAAGGTTCTCATTTTAGATACAAAATTTAGATTGTTTACAATCTAAGTGAAACAAAGATTCAAGAGAATATTCTCTCGTCTTTTTTTTCCTTTTTTTTTTGTAAAAAATAAAAATAAAAGTGCAGTCAAATAGAAAATAAATGCAGTAGATGCAAGCTGAGTTGAGGCAGGCTGTTAGTGATAGTGTGCAAACGTGTGTCTTAGCAGTTCATCTGCAAACGGTCGCAGCTTGGCCTCAATAAAAATCCGTTTCAAGAAATCCCGAGCATGGTCGGAGACATGAGGTGGTAGCTGGGGGTTGGTTGGCTGAGTGGCAATTTTAAAGATGGCAGCCATGGCTTCGAACTCTGCCCATGGGGGCTTCTCAGTCAGCATTTCTACCACTGTACAACCTACGCTCCTGAAACAGAGGCAGAAGTGAAACAGCAGGTTACAAGAGAGTCAATACCCTTCTAGGAAAGTAAGAAATAGCAGAGAGCAACTGAAATACCACAAATAAATAGTGCCCGCTTAACTCTTCACAGAAACTTCAGCTGAAAAAGTTTCAGTGTCACATACAGAAGTCACATATACAACTATACACTTTATCTCAAAGCTTCACAGATCACTACCTACATCTTCACTTTATTACTTCACTAGGCTAAAAGCTACTACCTCACTGAAGAACCAATTAGCTATTTCTCTAGGCAATCCCAGCAGTGTTACGGCACAGTTGTTATTCAGTGCTCAGCAGGCAGAAAGGCCACGGGCACTGCACACCCCTTGTACACCTGCTCTTCGGATGCCTGCAGGGTTTGGATGCACTCTAAGGCCTTCCTGAAGCAATGCAAAGCAAGAGGAATGCTTTTGAGTGTACCTTGTACATCACTAGCTCCTTAGAAACATACAAGTTCTCGCCAATGGATAATGTGCAAACATGACACAGTAGCTGAAAAGTTCAAAATAATACTTCAGCGGTATCTTCCGCTTTTAGTTAAGGGTACTAAAAGTATACTTAGGTTGTGAAACAAAATTTTAAGATGCTTGTGCTTACAGGATTTAGGAAGGCAGAAGGGCATGCATATGACCATAAAAACCTTGTTCCTTAAGTCCTGCAAGATTAGCCTCTTCAGTAAGAAGCTTATGGTTTTTCAAGATGCTTGCAAGAATTTTTATGGTTAGACAGAAGTGCATTTCTTCACACAGTAACGATTTACTGACTGACAGGAGTCAAACTGGCATTTTCTTAGTTTTAAACATTATTTTCTCCATTGAAACTACACATTTATGAGTTTTGATACAAATACTTCAAAGTTGAATGAGTCAGCTGCCCAAAATCTACAAGGCTGTTCTATTATTCAAGTACTGTAGCATAATTATGAAGTGATCTGAAGGAACCAAAATTATTTTCCCTGATATTAAAAGGATTGCCATGGGTTGGATATAACATGGTTCCTTTTCAAACACAAGTGTTACTACTCCTGCATATCTACTTTTGCCTACCCTGCAGTGATAATCGCTAAAATCATCTGTTTATTTGGCTGGAGATGCCTTAAACTGTTACATTACATAATGTATAACAAACATTCATATTTGAAAATTACCTTTTTCTCTTAATAACAACTTCAACAAAATTACTTTTTTTGATAGATCCCATTTAAATCTGGCTAATTCATTACTATGCTCTGATATTTTAAAGGATCAGATTTTCATTTTCTGCCTTGCATCGAAGTTTTATTACAGCACATTGACTGAACTTGTGCTTCAAAGCTTTCACCCAGTACCTCTGCAGGATTTACAAACAGTCTGGTAATCTTAACTTCATGCAAGGTTGGTTCAAAGTATTCTCTTACAATCCCTAAATCAATGTGCTAAGGAATTGACAAATGAAAAATTCTCAGATTTCAGAGTTATACTCTCCAAATACGACTGTCACACCTGCCACCTTCTTCAGCTTACATCCCAGAATGAAACGCTCCAACTTCAGACAACAATCATCTACACTCTGTTGAAAAAGAGCCCATTCTGAAATTATGCCTTTCATTGAAGGAGGTTTTCTTAACATACCAGATGTCTGCTTTTCTGCCATACCCTTCTCCACTAATAACTTCTGGACTCATCCAGTATGGAGTTCCTGTGACAGACTTCATCCCTGTACCAGAAAGACAGATAGTCTGCAGTCGTTTGCTGGCACCAAAGTCACCGAGCTTCACATTGCCTGCAGAATCTCGCAGAATATTTGCTCCTGGAAGGAAGGGAACACAGCGTTACATTCACGAAAGGCCCGTTAGTATGCTGGTGTGGAAAATGGTAAGAGAAGTTTTCATTCAGTGATACAATGGGACAGTCTAGTTTTTCAAGCCAAAGAACTTACTGCTCTGCTTGTTCCTATTTCTCTATTCCAAGGTTCAGAAAATAATGAATTATGCACATTGGTTTGAATCCTAGACCATCTCCAGGAAGTGCCAGTGTCTTTGTAAAGCCTTCCTGACAAAAAAAAGCAATGTGCCATACCAGGGAAATAAAAAGAAATGGGAAAGAAGTTTCCACACAACTGAAAATATCTTCATGCTATATCAAAGCAAAAATCTCAAAGTGTGTAACAGATTTGTTCAGCACAATTACCTGCATGACTGTGTACAAATTGACCGTGATATCTCAACCTTTTTTGGAACAAAAAACTATTGACACAAAGTGCCAGAAAAATTGTTTTAGGGAATACAAGAGCACTGTGTTCAACACACCAATTCTGCGCATCACCATCTTCGTATATATTTTTAACCTGCCTATGCAGCCCTTGCAAGTTACCTGCATCTATCTGCAAAAAGTAAACATGTCTGTGTCCTCGGGTTTCCTGGCAGTAAAATGTAAGAACTCTGAGTCATTTGATCAGGCAGGTCACCTCTGCCTGTCCTTTCTTGTATCAGTGAAGTGCTGAGTAATTTCTATATAACTGAGGAAACAAAACTGTAAAAATAAAAATTTTGAGTCATAATGCTTTCCTCTGCAGTCTATTTGTAATGACATAATCCTTTGATGTATTGAAACTATTAACACTACAATAAAATCAGAAAAATTTATCATGATTGTTTTGCAGACAGAGACTACAGAAACATCGTTAGAAGTCTGCTAGAACATCACAAAGATGCTTTTTTTTCTCCCTCGGGTTACAAGTGACAAGAATAAATGATGGAAAGCAATCTCACCGTTTTAAGTCAGTCTTTCGGCATTTCAAACTTAATTACATTTTAGCATTACACACAAGACAGGGAAAGAATCTGTAGTAAAGAGCACTGAAACACACACAGAACTATCATCACCTTTAATATCTCGATGGACAATCATATTACTGTGCAAATAGTGAACTCCTTCCAAAATCTGCCGTGTATATTTACGAGTCACGTTCTCTGTGAGTGCTCCATATGATTTCAACTGGTCTTTGATGGAACCCTGTTGCAAACAAGAATAAATCCCTGTAATATTTCTGGATCCACAAGGGGGCTAATATTACAGTTAACTTTGATAAAATTCATGCCTGAAATATAGACATTTAAAGTTGCGATGCTTCTCTAGATCAACTTAAAAGCACAGATAGTTTTACCTCTGCTGAGAAAAATACAAACTTTGACACAAAAGATGCTCACAGCAAAGTCATACTGCAATGTTAAGCTATTAAAACTGTCAAGCAGCTGAATAGTTCCAGTGTGATGTACAGAAAGAGAACAGCAGTACTTTCAGTGAAACACCACTCCCAGCTGTTTCTGATGGATAAATGGTGATGCTCATGCTGGACAAAACACCTGTCATTTACCCTGGTTAATTTATATGAAGGAGAGGAAAAAAAAAAAAAAGGAAAAAAAAGGTTGCAATGAAAAACACACCACACACTGGAAGGTAGTGCTTAAAGCAAAAATTAAGAGGTATGCAAGTCTTAGCTTAAAATAACATTAAATAAAAATGTCATAGTTTCATAGCTATTTATGTATAACCTGTCTTTGTCACACAGGAACAAGCTGCTAAGATTGTCCTCCGAACCTCAGAAAGATTCAAGAAGCCCCCAAAAAACCCGCCCAGAATTCACCTAAAAAAACTAAACAAACAAAAAACCCACCACCTACAGTACATACAATCCTCTGCTACCTTGCTTGTCTTCTGCGGAGTCTCACAGTAGAATGCTATAACTATTCAGAAATGCAGAGCTTATGTTTTTATACAAGCACATTTCATTTAGCTCTGCTGACCCCAGTTGGTGAGAAAAAGAAAATCTACATTTTTCTGACCTTACAGTGTTTCTTAACAAAACAGGAGAAGACAGTTCAGCATGTAACCTAGGTGCCACACAAAAAGCAATCACCAAGGTTATTGTCTGTATGCACTTATTCCCACATCCCACAGCCATCTTCACTACGTTTTGTTCTCCTGAAATAACTGAGCACTTGAAGTGGTGATTACACAACAGCACAAGCTGAAGCACAACAAAAACAAACATTAAAATTGAGGAAGATTTGTTTACTAAGGATAACGTTGTCATCTCAAGATACTGCCAGACACTACTTATGATGAAATCAAACGCAAAGAACTTTTGTACAAAACTCCATAGTTCTGAAAACCCAAACAAGCAATGGAGAAGGTATGCTTCTGTAAGCACTTGTCACTAGCCAAGGTTTATCTACTTTGGTGCTCATCACATCACACAGAAATGACGGCTGAAGCGAACTGGCTCTCTTGCTTACCCCAGGCATATATTCCATGAATATAGAGAGTGTTCTTTCTGGTGGATCTCTCAAGAAGCCATAATACTGAACAATTCTTTCATGCAGCAGATTTTTCAGCAACTGAATCTCACATTCAAGTGCATTTACTTCCTAGAAGTAAAAAACAGACAGGATTTATCATGCTTGATGTAGTAAAAATAATGTTTTGGATTTGGATTTCTTTTTAAAGTGGGACAGTATGTACATACTGAGGGTTATGCAAACTATGTAACAAAAACCCCTTGTAGCTTATGTGAAGTTTATGCTTTTATAACATGAAAATATCCCCATTAGATTGAGGGAAGTAAAAAAAGCCTACTTTTTTCTATAAATTGACTTTGAGCTGATGTTATTTCATTGTACCTCTTATTTCCAAGTTATGTTTGTTTCAGAGCACAGCAGATACCAACACATGTATGAAGTCTGCAATCATTATGTAACATGTAACAAGCCTCCAACTAAGTAAAAAAAGTTTTTATCTTTGTAGGGGAATAATTAGCATTATTTCTTAACTTTTCAAGGATGACAGATTATAATTGAAAAATGCCTTTGAGGAACACTTAACATTGTAATAATAAAATACAACAAAAGAAAAACATGAACACATATGGTGCTTTCTCTAGAACTGTCTGAAATACTATACATTTTTGCAATCAGGGAATAAGATTTTTTTGAAATGGACTGTACAGTAAGATGATGGAAAAAGTCTAACCCACAAATTCAAATGTGACTGGATGCTAAATTTCAGCTAAAAGTCTTTCATCAAAACTTAGATTTTATCCATCACAGCCTATTACCAATACCCTCATGTTCCTAACATTAGAGGGAAGACAGATTTTTTTTTTTTGACACCAAAAGGCATATATGACAAAATGCTATGGCAAGTGAGGTCACAAGACTGTTGCTAAAGACTACAGTATTTTATAGTTAGCATCTCCGAAGCACAGTCAGTTGTTCTATTAGATTTTAAAGAAGCAGCAACAAAAAACACACTAGAAATCTACAGCAGAAATGATTCTTGGCTTTTTAACTTGATCCTACATCACTAGTAGCAGTAACTATAATTGGTAGCCACTCAATTTTCCCATCATGCTTACACCCGTTGCTTCCCCAGCCTCGCTACCCACAGTGCAGAACGCAGTCCTAATGCAGGAAAAGTAATAATTCTTTTTCCATCCTGTAAAAAGCAGCAAGTATGGTTTGGAAAAATAAGACACAGAAGATCGGTGCTACTTTTAAATAATTTCGCTTTATAAATAATTATCTATTTCACAGCACACTTCATGATGGATTGTTTAGAGTCTGAGACTGCACTAAATTAAGTTATACATGTTCACTGCATAAGAGTATGTCTAAAAATTAAAAAATGGGATGTAACATTAAAATTGGGTAACCAAACTAATTCTCTAAAGTTCTAACAAAACAGGATTCCTAACAAAGACATGATAACACAACATGTTTTAAAACATCATCCTGTTCAAGGAAAGGAACATCAGTCAAATCTAAAACACACCTCTTCAACAGAAGCCCTTTACAAACTCTCCTTTCAGTATCACTTACCTTGCTGGTTTCTGGACTATCAGGATCAAACTGAACTTGTTTAACAGCCAGTTCTCTTCCGGTATCAGCATCATAGCACAGATAAACTCTGCCAAATGCACCTTGACCCAGCAGCTTACCAAGTCTCCAGTTAGTTGGAGCTCGTGGTGCTGAAAATACAAGTATGTTTTGTTTTTCAAATGAGCTTGTTATTCAGCTGATCGAGAAAAACTGGAATACACAGAAAATAATTTTTTTAAAGACTACATTTTTTAACAACGGAGACTACGTGTCCTAAACCTCCCCATATAAGTTACAACGATCAATAAAACTTCCTGTAAGACAAAATCATGAGCTACTTGAATGTATTCACAAAATAATCTGTGGTAGAGAGAGACATACTTAAAACAACTAGCAGCAGCTAATCTATAAACCAGAAAAAGCATGTGAAAGAAATTTAGTAACATTTAAAAAATAAAATAAAATCAAGGCATGATTAAAATGTACCAGCCACCTAAGCCATCACAGTGTATTTGCTCCTGAAATGCCATCACATATATAAACCAGCACTACTTGAGGTCTACAATTTATCTGAAAGCTTGACAGGCATCTGCAATAAGAAACGGTAACCACAACCTACATAACCCTTCTCAGATCCTTAAGAGTCTAACAAATTATCAGAAACATTTTTACAGTGTTTTGTTATCAGATGCAAATTTCGTGTGAAAATCTACATGAAGGTTGGCACAGTAAGCAACGAAAAAAACGACGAGCATACAGCCTTAACTTTTTCCTCTTAGAGATAAAAGCATATCATTCAGTTGCTTATTTTGATGATACACTTAGCTTTGACATCATATACTTAAAAGGTGAGAGATTTTTATAGTGGAGTTCACAAAATGCCTTAACTTACAGCGACTGGGTGGGCTGATGTCCATGACTGACAAGGTAGGATTGTCTATGTCACTTCCCCTCCTCCTCATTCGGTTATCTTCATATTCTGGTGTAAAGATGCTGCTTCCGCTACTGGTGCTCAGGGAGTGATCAGTGGGACTGAAACTCACTGGTGATCGGAAGCTGTTCCCCTGAGTCCTTCTGGCTCTTGGAAAAGTTTTACGACCTTCAGTGATATACAGAGAATGTGTTACACTACAAAAAAATATTGCTATGCAATGTGTGTATGCAAATACTTTATGAATTCCACATAATGTTCAAATCTTCCACAGCCTATGATATGAAATTTACTGGTTTAGCTTTCCACCTAGAAGAAAACAAACACTCATCACAGATGTACACAAGGATTAGACTGAATCAGAAACTGGTTTAAGTAACTGAAATTGGCACCAAATTCTGGAACTGTTCTGAAACGTATCTGACATGCTTCAGAAACCTATCAGGCTTCTGAAAGAAAAGGGAAAATACCCTGCCTCTACTTTTATTGCTCTATTAAGGTTCTAAATACCAAATTTATGATAAATGAAGCTCAGAGTTATGTTTACATTCTGGTGGTTCCCAGGCTGGTATCTTCATCCTGTAAACTGGGAGAACTGAATGCAAAGAATGACCTACACACGCAATCAACAGGAAAACCACAAAAAAAATTGGAAAGAAAAAAAAACCAAACCAAACATATCACAAACAATGCACAATTCAGAGATGGCTACAACATTAGAATAACAAAAAGAGTTATTGATCTTCAAAAAGTTTAATTATTATCAGATGACTAACAAAATTAATGTTCATATATTTAGATAATATGAACATTTTAATCTCAGCATAACTTGATAGAAGTTTCATTCTACAGAACTCGCAGAAACAACTGAAGGAGTCTCCGATTCATCAGGTATTACACTGGAGAAGGAGCTCCCAGGGGACTAAAGAAGTCTGATAAATATCCTTGAAAAAGTAGACTTTGATTTATATACTAGTCTGGCTAATTTAAATTCCAAGAAAGATAAGCAAATAAATTATTAAGCAGTTTTATAAATCACTGAGAAGATAAGGTGGTAAGACAGTTGTAATTGGTTTATCACATGTAGCTAATCCAATTTCCCCATTTCATCAGGACATTCTCATAAGCTAACTGGTGGTGTGTTGCATAGACTACATGTACTTGTATTCTCAAAACAGATTTAGAGCAGTTATCTGCGATTGCTCATCAAAGGGGAGGGTAATTTAAGTGGATACCCACAGCAGTTTACCTTTGTCCACTTCCATACGCTATGTTCCATCATAAATACATCATCAATTAAAATAATACACTGAAATATTGCAGATGACATCAATTTAAGTGTGGCTGGAAGCCCATTTAAAGATAAAAATCAAAATTTACAATAATACTAGTAAGCTGGAGATGATTCAAAAATGAACAAGATGAAATTCAGTAAGGAAGTACAACATACCTAAAAAGAAATCAAATGCAGAAACCCCAAAGCATGAATTGGTTGGCTAAAAGTCATGTAGAACAGGATACTGGAATAAGAATAGAGCACAGACCGAACAGCAGTCAATACAGTGACTACAAAAAAAAGCAGTCACATTCTGGAATGCATTAGCAGGACTGCTACATACTGAGTTATGGTTCTATCCTATGCTATAAATAAACCAGCCATGAGAAAAGCCTCAGCTAGAGTACTCTTACTGAGTTTGGCCAATACAAGAATGCAGAAGAGATCAGAAGGGGGTGTGTGCATGTGTGGAATGTCGTACGGTAAGGTGTAAAGCTTTAGAGAATAAAACAATGTGTGTGTGATGCAGCATTATGTATGGGCAGCAACCAATTTTTCACTTGTGTTAAAATGGAGTAACTAGTTACCATTTTCGCTTGCAGGAAAAATGATTTAGAAGACAGAGAAAGGCAAGTTATAAGAGAAGCTATCTTCAAAGTTAGTTATGTAAAGAAAATTAGTAAAATTCTCTTCAAGTCAATTTAGAGTTTAGTTAGAAGTCAGTGTGACAGATCTTTGCCTCGTTAATGCTGCCTTACAGCAAGGGACTAGACCAAAGCTGCCTTGCAGTCCTTCCATTTGCTGTTTCTGACAGTTCTGTAACAGAATTCCATTTATTGCTGTGCTTATTCCATACTGCAAATGAAACCATCTGGAGAAAGAAATTAAACAGTCTTTGGAGAAATTTCTTTTTGCACTTCTCAACTAGGACTTGAGACACTCTCGAGTCAGACAATCCTTCTTAAAGGAATTAAAACTGTTGGTAGGAACTCCATTGTATTTGGGTTTCTTTTGTTGTTGCTGATTTTGTTTTTTGTTTTTTGGTTTTTTTTTAAGCAAAACAAGAAATGACAAACTAACTGACATACCTACTTTGGATAGAAAAGGGTCACGAAGGTCAAAAGCTTCTATCGGATGATTTGTGCATGGCCAAAGATAGAGAACACTTTCACATGAATTCTGCTATCTGTAACTTTACCGGAGTTAAGACTGCTCAGCAGCACTATCAGTCATTAAAAGTTTACCAAGTAAGTTTGGGGAAGAAA
Source organism: Chloroceryle amazona (assembly GCA_027560015.1). Taxonomy (NCBI): domain Eukaryota; kingdom Metazoa; phylum Chordata; class Aves; order Coraciiformes; family Cerylidae; genus Chloroceryle; species Chloroceryle amazona. The sequence continues at coordinate 37,060 of JANHFX010003135.1, read as the reverse complement.
GTTACACATTCAATTTATTCAATATTTTCATTCATTACCATTTTATAATCCAATTTTCTTCTTTGCTTTTTAAGAAGAGAAGACCAGAATAATAAAATAATAAAATAGAACTCTTGCAGTATTCACACTCACCATCATTGTAGTCTTGTTGATGATATGAAATATGGTATCTTCGGGGATAAGTCCCCCCCTTTCCAAATTTCTCAAATATTGGGATATCATACTCTACTAGAAAATAAAAATATACATTTTTAAATTTAAAATGTGACAAAAGCATAATAAATTAAACAATTTGGTCCTATAAACTTCAACAAGGGGAATATATCAGTGGATATGCTTCAAGGTCAGGCATTGGAGCAAAAAAAGATTATAAACAAAAGCCACAAATCTACCAAATCACAAGAGCTGAGCGGACAATCAGACAAAAGTTCCAAAGGATCAAGAATACAATAACTCAAGTGTTTTGTAACCTCCTGCTTAAAAGAATATCAGAGGACTGCATGCCTAATTACATCAGTTTTAAAGTAGTTTCTACAGGAAAATCAACAGAAACTATTACAAAGATACATAAATATAACAAACTGGTGAATTACTGAAACACATTCAATAGGTCCTCTTTTAAAAATTCTCTTATAAATACTTTTCTCCTTTAATAAAGTCCCTCATGGGTAAATAACTGGTTAGAAGTACCTAAGATGGGAGTAAATGGTCAAAAGTTCCACAGGAATCTGGGCTACACCTCCTGCAGCTTAATTATGCATGAATTCTCTGGGCAGAACAATGAATACCGAGGTGACAAAATCATTTTGAGAAATAAAGCCAACACAAGAATTGCAGAAAGCCCATTAAAGTCTATGTCACTGGATGTTACAGACAGCAGACGAAATTCAATGTAGGTTAGTGTAAAGCTTTGTGATAGAGTTCCAATAAAGCCACAGATGAACTCTCTGTATCAGCTAATACATTAAATACTGTAAATCATTAAAATATATTGAACAAAGTTTTGTTCTACTGCATTTCAAAGGATTTAGTAAAACTGGAAGATTTACAAATACAGAGATGATCAAAGATACAAAAATGCTTCTCCATCAGGAATGCAGGACTCTGTAGACTAGAAAAGCAACAGCTCAAAGGGAGACATAAAGAGGTCTATTAAAAAAATAGATAAACCCAACTAAATATAACAACAACAAAAATATCAGAGGGCATACTTCATAAAACGCAGTAAGTTGCACATTGTCTTGGCACAACATACTGTTGATACTGAAAAAAACTTACACAAGTTGAAACAGGGACTGTAAAAAGTTGTGGAAGGAAAAAAAAAACAAACTGTCCATCAAATCACAGAAAAGCACCTTGCATTTGCAGAACCCTTAAGCTATACATGACTTGGAATGAATTCTGAGGAATGAATAGTACTGGTCATGGCAGGAGGTAAGACTAGGCCAGACAGACCTTTTTTCTGACAATATATAATATTCTGGTTTTGTTACACATCAAATTGTGAGAATAAATATTGAATATGGAACTAATGACCGTTGTCTAGGCCACTGTTAAAGTACTAGAGCATCCCACAGGAACAAGGCAGAAAAAAAAAATTGCATGATTACCTTGTTAGAAAAGGAACCATAACAAACAAAACAGGTAAACTAGATTAAGATTGCCAAAGCCAAACCAATTTCTGACATTTCCAACTTCTTTGGTATTTATCTCTGCCACCTAAATGCTTCTTATACATAGCTTTGGTTTTATATTTATGTAAAAGTGGTGCAATCTGTTAAGCACTCTGGAATCCTTTAAAGAAAAAACACACCATCAGTTATCTAGATGAAGCTTCATGAACAAAAATAAGCAGCAGCCTTAAAATATGTAATAGACCAAAAGACACAAACCACCACAGATTCATGGGAAGCTAATTTATTCAACAGCAGAATTCTGTAGCAAGGCATGTCCACGAGAGAGACTTCAAAGCACTTTCAAGGTTACCCAGATTGCAATTCGTATCCTGAACCACGCACAACAGCTCCGATACAAGTCAGTGTATCATATGAAAACATTAGTGGTAATGATTAATTTATAGGCACAGTACAGTTCCTCATCCTTTCAATTTGCAGTGCTTTTAGTTACAGAAGTCATGAGCACTTCAAAGTGACACACGAGAGAAAATTAACTCTCTATGTACTGGTTTTGGCTGGGACAGCATTAATTTTTTCTCATATTAGCTCCATATGGTGCTGTGCTTTGAATTTGCAACCAAAACAGCACTGATAACACAGGGATGTTTTACTTATTGGTGAACTGTGTTTACACGACATCAAGGCTTTTTTTGTTTCTCAAACCCACCAGCAAGTAGGCTGGAGTGCACAAGAAGCTGGGAAGGGCCACAGCGGGGACAGCTGACCAATGGAAGATCCCACATCATAGAAGGCTGCGCTCAGCAATACAAGCTGGGAGAAAGGAGGACGTTGGGAGTTACAGTCTTCCCAGGTAACTTAGCTATGGAAGTCCTGCTTTCCTGGAAATGGCTGAACATCTGTCTGCTGATAGGAAGTAGTGAATTAATTCCTTGTTTTGCTTTGCTTGAAGACACTTTACTTATTAAAGTGCACATGTATCTCAACTCATGAGTTTTCTCACTTTTACCCTTCAGGTTCTCTCCTCCATCCCACTGCAGGTGAGTAAGCTAGCAGCTGTGTGATGCTCAGGTGCCTACTGGGGTTAAACCACAACACTCCAACATAAAATGAATTGGCCAAGGTTATGCATCAACTTAGAGATGGGTATTACAGTCCAGTTTAACCAACTCTTGCATGCCCCTACTCACTTCACCATTTGGCCTTTTCAGAGAAGCAGGTAAATTATACTATGCACACTAATAATAGTGTTGTAATCTAGAAGAACTTGTATTTCACTATCTTTTACTGTGTGCATTTTGATTAGATTTTGTTGCTTTGTCTACTCCTATCACATTAAGTTTGTATAATACAATACTTTTCAATGTAAACTGCCCTTCTAAATCCTATTATTTACAAGAGTGGCTCTGGAAAGCTAGTACATCCAGTGATTTTTGCCTACCTGAGAATTCTTGATGGTTATCTGGATAGCTCTGTGCTCTTGGCATCCGAGATTTGGGATAGTTGTCTCTGAAAGTATATAAACATACAGCATCTAAAAACTGAAGGTAATCTAGTACTTAAATATTTAATCTTAACTGTCTCATGACTCCCTATGACTGATGAAAAGTTATTGCTATTCAGGTTGCTGAACTGGTTTGTAATTGTGGAACCCAATTTTGAAAATTAAATCGAATTGCTATCAATAACAATTCAAAATCAGTGACAATGGAAAAAGCTTATTTATTGAGCTTAATGTAGTAGGAAAGCAACAGACTCTGTTAATGAGCAATGGTATTAGTAAAAACATGAATTATCACAAGTAAAGCCACAAAGAAGCACTGTTACGTTTAACACCTTTATGGCTAAATACAAAGGTTTACAGACTGGCAAAATCTCTATACAGTCCACAAAAAGCTCACGAGGAAATTTAAAAGAGATGTAGAACCTTTTATTATCTCAAAATATTTCCTCTTCTCTCCATAAAAGCCATAGGATTAAAAGAGTAATTTTACTGAGTTACAGAATGAAGAGGTTTTTGGCTCTTATATGATCACACTGTTTCTTACCTACAGTTGGTATGTAACTCCCAGCCACCAAAAGGTATGGATGGGATTGCCAGTCAGAGCAATCGATTACAGTATATTTCCATAAACATACCAAAACAGTGTCCTCCTTTTTCAGGTAAGAATTTCTCTAATGGGTAACAGAAGCTAAGCAGAGACATAAAACCTACATCTTTGTAGGAAATATTTGAATGGGGACAAAACAAAAACAAAAAAACAAAAACAAACAAACAAACAAACAAACAAAAAAAAAAAAAAAAAAAAAAAAAAAAAAAAAACAAAAAAAAAAAAAAAACCAAAAACAAAACAAAAACCAAAAAAAAAACAAAACAAAACAAAAAAAAA
>JANHFX010003135.1:0-23184 GCA_027560015.1 Chloroceryle amazona | reverse complement strand
GGAAGACTCTGGCCATTCTGCCTTCGATCCCAGTCGGTGTGTCCTGAATCCAGTAGCAGAATCCAGCTCCTGAACACAGCTCCCATCTGCTGTGGGGCCCAGGCTGGGACCCCCTGGTGCCTGCTCCACAGCACCAGTGGTGACGGTGATGTAATTACCCTCAGGAGGGTTGGGTTCAATACTGGTTTTGTATATGTTTGTATATATTCCATTATTATTATTCTCATTAAAGCTGTTCTAGTTTCCTTTTCTAATCATTAAGTCTCTCTCCCTTATGCCCTTTCTCTTCACCTTTGGGGAGGGAGGGGGGTTAACAGAGTCTGTCTGTTATCGGTCTAAGGGGCGGCCCTGACCCTAAACCATGACGCTCTTCATTTTAATGTGCAGTTTTAACGCTAGCTCCAGGTAATCATCGCCACATTTGAGAGGTGATGGGATGATTTGCCAGATAGCATAGAAGTTGACAAGCAGGAAACAGGCTCAAATGCCTACAAATTTATCAGAGAAGCTGAGGCTAAAGCACCATGAATGGCCATTTTTTCTGACCTTCCTAATCTCCAAAAACTATCTATTTGAATTGTTTTGAGGATGAGTTTCACCAAAGTGCCTGGTAAGGTAGTGAGTAATCAACAAACAGCAATTATGGGCACTTTCTTCTGCAAAGATGCAGATTAGATAGAGCAATCATGTTGTGCATAACCAAGCACAATAAACAACCCTTCATGCACTTTGCTGATTCAAGGCAAAACACAGAAATACCTCCTAAAAGTGTATCCTGCATCTATAAATGTACTTCCTATTAATTCCACCTCTACTTCTAAAGGAAAGCTCTAAGTAATACTGATCAGGCATAAGCTGCTTGACAGTGCTAGCACTGTTGCCAAATCTATCAGCTGCTTTAAGAGAAGCAACAGTTAAGCTTAGTTCTCCAATCTAAACATTATTAAATGCAGCATTCTAATGATTACCTACAAGATTAATCCTTAAAGGGGAAAAAAAAAGTGTATAAGAAAGGATAAATGCTATTTCAAATTTACAAAAACAACAACCGAGCTCAAAATGGTGAGGACTTTCCCAAAGTCACGCAACAGGACTACGGGAATGTAGAAGACACAGAATATTACCTCATTATTGCTGTAATGCAAATCCATGGTCTGTCCAAAAGCAACTTTAGCTTTAGCTGCAAGATCTTCAAGTTTAACAGGCCTTGGTAATTGCAGGATCCTGAAACACAAATTTAAGTTATAAAGAATTTTTGTCTATTACTTAATACTTAAGAAAATCTGGCAACTCATTACTTAAGAATAATCTTAGAATTAAATTTATTACTAAAAAGTCTGTAAGAGGCTATGCTTTATTCACTGTCCTCCATATCTGGAGTCATTAAAGGAGAAGAAAAGCAGTGAAAAGGTTCTAAAGGATAATCTCGCATAAAATTCAATCTCATTATGACTATTTTACTGGCTTGCATATGCTCTCAAATTAACCTTGGCACACCTCCATGCCAGAGGCACATTCTTATAAAATTCCAAGATTTCAGACAAAGGAGCACTATAGACTGACAAGCATAAGCATCAGAAAGGAATTACTCCTACAGTCCCTGTTTTTTGGAAATCCAAGGAAGGTAGCTAAATGTCACCATCTTTACCATAATGAATTGCATGCTTAAATTGCTGAGTCTGTTACTAACTGTGCTTCTGGTAAGAATGGTGTAGCAATACATCAAGAACTCAGATTTTCTTTTAACTCAATGTCTTGTAAAACCAAATAGCCCAAAAATGCCTGTAACATAACTGTCTTTTAGACTAATGTATTAGAGACATAACTCACACAAAAAAACCTTTTAGAAGTGACTAAACTAGTGAGGTACATTCACATTCAAAAAAGAAATAGCACTCAAATTCTGTGAAGCAGAAAAAATAGCAAAGCATAGCTGTCCCTTTTATCAGTATTTCAGTTGATACACTGGTTAGGGAATAATATTTCTCATTGAAATGAAGCTAGAAGAAAGAATACTACCAAAAAGTATTAAAAAAAAAAAAAACAAAAAACAAAAAACACCAATTGTCACTGTAGTTAATTTGTTCATTTGTTTAGCAAGCCTGACACACTGCCCATCACACTGCACACTCCTTGGTACAGAGTGCCACATTCACTACTGAAAGAAACTCTGAAATCACTTCTCCACTTCCCTTTTTAACAACCAGTGAGAAAGACATTGCAAAACTTATTTTTCTTGCATAATTTCATTATTTTATCTTTAGATCTACATGCTCAGGCAACAAAAGTATTGTAACTCACGAAGCAATGAGCCTGGGCTGTCCAGTACCCCTGGGCAAGCTGGTTCAGGTTATTCAGGACAGTCCAAAAGGGAGATAGGCCCAACAGCAAAAAAGCCTGGGAAAGGTATCTTTCCAGACACTTCTTTATGCTTGTATTCAGACTGAATTGATTAACTTAGTCCACTGTGAAAGTGAATTAAAATAAATCACAAAAGTGCACTGCCCATGCAGACCAGCAGCAAGCAGAGAGTTTTCTGGTTTAAATTCATGCTTCTGCTTATTTCACAAGAAATTACTAGGCAGAGAAGCCCTCAATTTTTAAAGCTGTTGAAAAGACTTATTTCTTCCAAATTACTTATAGAACTCAACCATTACCAATTCACTGTGTTGCATGTGGTGTTCAGAAAAGTGATAAAAAGCTAAAGAATGTTAATAGCTAGACCGCTGCTTTACTACCCCCTATAAAGAGAGGGCAGACACTGTCATCAGCATGGATACACACTGAGCTATTGCACACCATGCTAAGGACCATCCAGAAGTAGCACAGGTTTCATTCTGAAGCAATCTTTACTTAAGGAATTTAGCATTTCTACTGACAAGTAGCATAAGCAGGATATTACTTCCTTTTTCATTAAGTATTTTCCAAGATCTCATTCTATAACCATTTCTCTATAGGTACAGTGAAGGCTGGTGCCTTCGGAAAGAGACAGACAAAATGAGTTGTCCACAAACCAGTTCTGCATGGAATTGTAGATCAACTTCTATAAAAGCTTTTGTGCAGCATAAATATATAGACATAGGTGTTCGCATACTTTAAGCATCTACATCATTCACCTCTTACACACAAAAGAAAAATAAATTTTAACAGGTTATCCAAAGTTATCAATGAAAATAATCTAATTATGAATTCTAATATTACAGTTCTCAGATTGGTTCCTCCAAAGTACAATCCATTACTGAGCTTTAAGATCTAAGCCTCTTCCTCCGGGTGTTCCAGTAGTAATATACTACCCTGCATTTGTTATGCGCATGACGCAGAAAAAAACCTATTTGCTGCTTTACTCATATTTCAGATCTGTGCTAATGATCTAAGTAATTGTTCCAGGCTACAAACATCTATCTGAAGGGTAAACAAATTAAGGATATTACATGGGACATAGCTACGGTAAGATATTTATGTGTACTTAGAGCCCACATTTTAAACAGTTTTAATTATTGTTAAATTGTGTTCATATCAAAATTAATTTTAAGCCGAAATCAAATACACTCAGATATCTGAAACACTCTGAACACTGTATTTGAAACGGTATGATAGGAACACACCAAAATTTACAACTAATTAAAAGACAAGACTGTTTCTTGTGTTCTCACCTTACCTTTTTTCACCTCGATGCTCAAATTTGACTCTAACATCATTCTGTAAGAAAAGAGATAAGGGAACCACTATTAGTTTGGTACTATTCCCTTCAATGAAGACCATGAAATCCTACACCAGAAGTAAAATCCCTAAGCAGTCCATATTAATTTTCTGTCCTTTCTGATCTATCAAGCACTTTAACAAGCTACTTCTGCTGAGGAATCTAACACAGGCTTACAAGTGTGTAAAAAAATGAAAAAATATTCGGAAGTACAATGAATGCTTCTTTAAGTAAACACATTATTTTCTATCAATATATTAAAATATTACAGCAGATTCATTATTTCAAATTTATCACTGAACTGATTATCAAAGAGTTCTCCACCATGAACAGGCAGGTAGATTTAGCTACCGTAAGAGGTTTTTATGCACTTCATAGCTGAGCATTTCATGAGTAAGAAACATATCTTGTTTCATAAGCATTACTATGGAAACCCACACATGTAATTAAGCCATCATTCATGAAATCAATGTCCCAATAACAAAGATACTTGTAAATATCTGCAGTGACATGGAAGTAAAATTGTTTTGAAAAATCATAATGCAATTTGATTTTTAAAATTATCAACTATTACTGAAAAAAAAGCCAATGTATTCAACCACAGAGATTATATGCAAATAACAATGTTGTATCTTCCAAATTAATACTTGATTCACAAGTGATTACTTTCAAAAGTCACAAATTTAAACAGAATGACAAACATGTATCTCAACCTCACCACTACCCCATTAAAATCTCAGAAACGTCTCCACTATTTTCTTCTTTCTGAACAGGAATTGCATTTAAATCATTCTGACTCACATGCCATGCCTAAAGTTACAGCTCACAGGTAGTTACGTGACACTAGCAAAGCACCAGTGTTACATACTGAACTCTCACAGATTTTAAGGCTCAGAATGAAAAAAAACATAGCCACCATTTTTTGACTGTTTAAGAGACAAAACCATATACAAATACTGTGATCTTTAACAGGTTAAATACAAGACTGCACAAACAATTTTCATGAAATATAGGACTGCCAATTAAATAAGTATATAGTTACATCAGTAGGGCTATTACAATTCCGGTAAAAATCTACATCCTCTTCTCCCTTAACCTCTCCATATAGTAGTTCAAACCTAACAACTAAGTATTTACTACTTTTCCATCTCTGTTCAATAACTGCAGGAAAAAAAACAACAAACCAAACACCTGAAGAGAGCTCACATTTCAGTCACACAAACAAAAACAATTGAGGCCAAAGATGCAATAAAGGAGTTTAAGTACGTTTCTGCTGCTGTGCTGACAACTGGGCAATCTAATATACCTATAAAATTCATTCTGAAGAAACATTCCAAATAAGAGATACTAGCACATCTTAGTATTTTAAAATAGTATAATACCAATCAAATAAATGTTATTGTTGTTATCTACAGTGCCAAAATACCCATACAATCTTCAGCTGATCAGGATCAGAGTCATTTCAGCATGCACTATCATCTGGTCTGAAATGCCACCATTTCATTTTGCTATTAATTTAAGAACATGAGCAAAGAAAATGGCAGAACATGTGGGAAACTAATAGCTCGGTCTGGTATGCTCACTGGTCTGACAAATATAATTATAGAAGTCACAGCAGGACTTTCTGTGTTCAATAGGTTAGTAAGGATATTAAAAGATTACCTGTTTTTTAGGTGAAGATGACTTTGGTTTTCCTGGTTCTTGCTGGGGCAGTACAGGACGACTGGCTTTATGAAGCACAGCCAAATCCTGCATGATTGAATTCAAAGCTTGCTGCTCATCTGCTCAGAGAAAAAGACCAAATAAAATAAGTGTAAATGACTGTTACATTTGAAATGGATTACTGTCTCTTTTCATAATTAAGCAGGCATTATTCTAAAATCTTAAATTTGACATTACACTTCAATACACAATTGCCAAGTTAAACAAAAAAAATACTGCCATATTGCAAACATTTTTATTAATCATTAACAGTGCTTAAGGAAATAAACAGCTTAATCAGTAAACACACAAATGGCAGGTTTAAAAAAAATGAAGTTGTAACAGAGGTGGACAACTCTACAGAACTGCAGGCTGTACTTGTAAGACAAGGGCATAAAAAAGGGTTTATATACTTTGTTTCAAATAACACCCATGGATGAGATGTTAGATATAGAAATCATCCTTCCCCCTACCTCTCAACTTGTAAAACAAAGAAAAAGAAAAGCAAATACTTTTGAATTCTTTTTCCTCTGTCCTGAATAGGTAGAGTCATGCACATAGGAAGCATATACAACCTCCCAGAGAAACACCTCAGACTTTTGAGTATCTGCTGAAGTCCCAAAGAGTAATTAAAAAAAACAACCCAAAACCCAACAATGAAACAAGTAAAACACAACGGAACTTTCCCAGGACTGCAAACGTAGAGGCTTATAGGGTTTACTGGAGTAATTCACAAGGAGACACAAGCACTGAACCTGCAGATCAGTTTAGGGGCAGGAATGCTACACAGCCTATATTTCAAGTTCATACGAAATCTTAAATCCTGTGGATCTGCTGCAGCTGCGATGGCCTGAGGCCATGCTGTACAAAGCTTGCCTTGGAACTGGGATGCTTCTTCAGATAGGAAAGCAATTAAGAGCTCAAAGGCTTGAACATCCATCTCTACAGGAAATTTATGTCACTAATATCTTGTATTGATTCTTTGCCACAGCAACAGTACTGTACCAAGCATGCACCTGCAACACTGGATAACAATATTGACCTACAAAGGAGTTGATTGTACGCTTTCACGATACTTTACAATGGATACGTTTGATGAAGAACGTATTGCAAAGTGATATGATTTACAAAGACCAGTATTTCTCAAACATGGACCTGAGAAAAATCTCAGGATTAATATTAGCAAGCAAGGATTTCAGGTATTCAGCAATGATGAGAATTCCTTCACACTCTATTCAAATAACCAAACATATTTGCCATATCAGGAAAATGTGGGATTTCAGTGCTCTAATTTGATAAGATTCGTAACAGATCAGAAAGCAGGTCTGAAAATTAGTAACTCTGATCATCACTCATGCTGCCATCATTCATAACACTATTAAGATTTGCTAATCTGTAAAAGCAAGTTTTACTGGCAGCATTTAATGGCAGAACAGAAGGCATTATTGCAACTCAGTTATTCCTTTCTCACACTAAAACATACTTCAAAACTTGCCACAACTGAAAGAGTTAACTATTTTATTGTGTTATAGACTATTCTAGTGCTCAGCAATAAAAAAAAAAAGTTCTTTTAGCAGCTGGTTGGAGGAGGCTCAATTCCCCGTGGTCACTAGGTAGCATATTTCTTACAAAGGAAAACAAAGCATTGGCAAAGCACCTAAAGTTTATTGAATATCCGATATGACTCAGTAGTTATTTCACACAAAATGTTGGAAAATAGCAGCAATCTTACGAGCACAATATTCCTAGATTCAGCTACTTTAAGCATGAGGTTAGGGAAAAAAAAATAGCATAGGAATAAAAGCTAAACAAAAGCAGTACAAAAATGTGTGTTATGGTTGGCTGGTTTGTTGGGATTTGTTTGAAAGTGAGCACCAATAAGTGATTACAGTAACATGGTCAACTCGTTATAAAGCCTGTATAACCTGAAAAAAATCACATCAAATTTAGAGTAATATAAATGTGCTGCATATTTAGAAAAAACACAGACCATCTTCACAGTTCTGGCTTTGCACTGGATTGACACAAAATTCTTTAATATAGACTCTTTGGGTTTGTTTTGTTGTTTGCTGTTTTTTTTTACCCCCCCAGTAGCTGTTAGTATTTAGAGTACAGTAAATACAGCTCAGTACCCTAATACCATGAATCTCAATCTCCTATACTTGGATTTTTAAGTTACCACATAGTGAAGGAAACGTACTATATTCCAGTGGAAAAACACCTAGTATAGTAGCAAAGCAGCTGAACACTGCCTTTCATGTAGACATTACATTGAGTTACAGAGCCAAAGCCCACATTTCCCAGGAACAGTATTACATTAATGGTTTTGGTCTTCAGTAGCAATGAGAAGTAGCTGAATTAAATTTTTATATATGCTACACACAAGACTTACCCATAATGGCAGTGAGTCTGAAAACTTGAACTTCACGGAAATAATTGCTTCATTAGCATTATTTTGTTTCCTAAAATGCAAACCCCAAAATACACAATTAATAAAGTTCTCACAGCCATGACAGTCAACTCTTCATTGTTTATGGGCAGTTTTTCTAATATTCTACATATCAAATATGCATATAAACTACAAATAAGAGTGCATATGACATGAGGAGAAAATAGATATTGTCCCCTGAGCCTCACTGAGCTTTGAGCAACATATATAGGTTTTTGAAAGGGGCAAACCCCAAACTACATATTCTTCTAGACTTAAGAGGACTTCGGTCTCTATCTAGCCCCCAGATGATGATCAGTACCTTAATTAGCCACAACATTCTGCTACATGGAATCCTCTCTACTCCAGATTATTACAAACCAAGTCTTCTTCTACAGGTCCCTCTATTTACTGTTCCAAGTTCTATGTTCAACACTACAGATATATGTAATTCACTATATATTTATGTATACGAAATTCACAGCACAAATCAAGAGGCATCAATACCTACTGATTATATAAACATATAAACCAGAAATCTTCAGCTGTAAGTTTTTTTCGTCATAATACAAGAGCATCACAAAGACATCCCAACACCTCTGAAAAGAAATGCCTCTGCAAGACAGCAGGTATTAACTTGTATTTAAAAGTTATCCAGAAAAGCAGAAACATAGGGGTCATATTCACGGATAAACCATGTCTACCATAATACCTTGAACATCAGCCAATTGAAAAAAACCCAAGACAAACCAATAATTAAGGCCCAATTAAAATACTCTTTCTATAAAATGTTATTATGGAGCATAACAGCAAAAAAATCTGAAGATGTATCCCTAAATAGACAATGAGATTTGTTGTAATACAGGCTACCACAGGACAAATTAAGAATTCTTAATGCAAGATCATAGAAAAAAATCCTCTTTCATTTCTTAAGCAGTCACTGTGACCAAGTAGAGAGAGCCCATTCCTTCTCCCTTTTCCTTATGGCCGAGAGCAGAAAGATCTACTCTACTCTCATAAAACAGATGATTGCACTGCAAGTTCAAAGGAGCTACACCAACAGAACAGGACTTTTATTTATTTTAAGCAGAATTTGCTTCCTCATGGTTTAGTTCCTTCCCAGTGTCAAATGACCCCTGATGCCAGCACAGGGCCACCTGTGGGAGCACATGGCTGAGAACAGAGAGGAGGTTGGCCAGCTGTTTCAGTACTAGCCAGTCAGGCATCCTTGCTTGAATATTCTGTCATTTTTCCAGCTAACAACAAATTCCTTACAATTTTCCAAAGTATTTCTGTGCATCTTTAATTAGGCATCAAGGAGTTTCTGACAGTGTCTCTTACACACTCATTTCATGCGAATCACCTTTTTAAGCAGCATTCATTTCAGCAAAACTAGAAAGCTTCAAGTACTTGTGGCATATTTTTCCGAAATTTGGACTTGAAAGCCACGTAAAGGTCTCTGCTGTATGCTGCCTTTTACCGACAGATCAGGTGACTCATCTGCTATTGTCTTTTTCAAGCTCAATAATAACCAAGAAGGGATCAGGTGTTTAAAGAAGATCCCGGGGTCCTACTCTGCAATCAGAAATCAGTTGAGTGAGCATTCAAGGGAGCACATTAGAACTAAAATAAAGAGGAAAATACGATTCTAGCATATTCAGAGTTACATACTCCCAAGTCTATGGACTGCCTCAAAACAGTACATGAAGCGGCTTCCAAGTATTGACAGAAAGAAACTCCCATCTAATGCTCTGTAAAGCATTAAAGCCTGCAAAAGTGGGAGAAGTGTAACTGTCCCGGGCTGCTCCCAGTCTCAAGATACAAACCCGACCACAGTCTCCAGCCTCTTGCTTGCCACCCGCAGCAGGAGACACACACACACACACACAAAAAAAAAAAAAAAAAAGAAAAAAAAGAAAAAAAAACAACCACAAACCAACAAACACATCACCAACAACAAACAAACCCAACCAACACACCACTGTTTAAAGAAAAAAATAAAAAGCTTCTGTTGCTCCATAACAGTAAAGGAAAACAATGCAGATACAAAATAAAGGGTTTTGAACTCATCTTCAGAGAGGAAAAGAGGGGCTCAGTTTTCATTTACTTGACAAATAGTAGCAGTCAAGATCACTCAAAATAAGGCCAGAATATTTGGGCTTTGCTCTCAACACAAGATACCAGGAGAACTTCTTTACTTAGTGAACTCAGTTGACCTTTATAGCCTTAAACATCACAACTTTTCCCCTCATGTCTAATTCTTTGTGTCTTTTGCACCCCCAAGAGTCAAAACAGCAAGAAAAGACCAGATATTAAATTATTTTCTATGCTATGCTTTTGGTACCAGTGGTAGTCTTAGGGGATCTTTCAAAGAATTCTTCACTGAAGTGCCTACAAAATATTAGATTTGATCTGACTGTCTGAAAATGAGAGCTAGTGTTAGTTTCATAAAATATCTGATTTAATTAGCTGTCCTAATATATTAAACAAAAATGTGTTTCCTGACTCTGGATAAAGTACATTTGTAATATTTCCTTGTAATCATTTCAAATAAACACAACATTTCTGAGGCATTTTTTCTGCCACAGTTTAAAAAAACAAGTTTTATCTCTAAACAAAAATATCCCAAATTTTCTTCCTCAGCATAGCTGAAATAACCAAACTTGGAAGGTCAAGATATTTGCACTACCAGACTCATACAGGGCAGGCAAAGTGACAAGGAAACATCTTCAAGTTCCTCCAGCTACAGAATTTATTCTTTTGTATTAATCTGTGGCATGTGTCAATAGAAGAACATAAACTAATGAGTGGGCATCCATTTCTTTTCCCTTCCACTTCCCTCTTATTCCTTTGAAGGAAAAAAAAAATAAAATACCACACACCAAAAGCTAGAAAAATTCTCTTCATAACTTTGACTTCTTGAAATATCTTTCTTTTAACCTAAATTCTTTCTGTTCAAATATAAAGTATAATTAATCACCAACTTAACATCTTAATCTTTTTCTTAGCATTTAGTGTTACTTCAAAAATAAGCTAACATTAAAATGTCAATTAAACAGGTAACCCAGACCAAACTTTAGAAAGACTTCACCTTTGTGAGTTAACACTTCTGTTTAACAGCTCATTTTCACAATGGAGTGTAAGAACAGGGTGGTGGTGGCGAGACAGCAAAAACAAGCTGACAAAAATTGATGTTTTTAAAATAAAAATTAAAAAAAAATATACATTCAGTAGACAAGACAAAAAGCATACCCTAATGCATGGTTACAAAACAGCATTAGCAAAACACGTACAGACTGGATGACAACCCAGGACAAAAAGGAAGCAAAACAGAGAAAACTGGAACTCAGAGAAAGATTCAGGAGAAGCAAAGGCAGCAAAGCAGGAGAGCAGACTCAAAGGTAGAATAAGATTATGTCAAGGTCTTGCAGAGAAACACAAGCTCCTGAATTTGAATGTAATTAAAGAAAGGATGACAGAGTGAATTTCAAAAAGGTGATGATGTGATAAGAGTAGCAAACAAAGAAGAATATCCTAGCAACAGCATTTTGGATATAAGGCTGGAGAGATGCTGATTCATATTCATGATTCACTTCCCATCAGCCCTCTTCAGTAGAGCCTGGAAGTCTCAGAATCTGAGAAAGCCACTGAAAGGAGAAAATAACCAGGTGACTCTTGGAAACTGTTTTTGGCTTTCTCATGGTAAATAAAACAGAGCCCAAAGGCAAATAATTCATGGGGACGATAATCCAGCTATTGGAATACTCTGTCCATATGCATACGCTTCTCCTATAATAAACACAACAGTGGGGTTAAAGCTGCTTCTTGGCTACTGAAAGCTAGAAGTACATGAACAGTGGCATATGTACTACATCGTGTCTCATAACTGACTTGGTCACATTCAAAAATCTGTAGGCTAGAAAAAAAAAGCTTTACTCTCACAAAGCTGAGGAAGAATGAAAGCAGATACTGTACGAGGTGAATATTTATTAAGCTAGAAAGGCTGCTTCAGTTCTGTGGAATACAGAGATATACAGTGTGCAGAAATAAAACTTTCTACAACATCCAACTTCATAACAGAAGTACAATTTTTAAAGAGTAAGATTAGCTCTGTCTACAATGAGAGCCACAAAATAATCATGAGAACAGTAAAGGTAGAATATAAGCACTTAGGAGGCAGCATGAAAGCTGGCTGATGTTCTTATGTCAAAAAACAAGGAAAAAAAAATACAGTCAATCAAGCAAACCTGGTTTTAAAAGGAATTCAGACTTACACAGTAACACTTTACTTCTGTAGAAAGGTGCCTTATACCTTTGGAGTCTAAACCTGTTCCAAAAGTGGGGCAGAAACCTCAAGGATATCAATTCCCTACAAATTTTCACTAAAATAAATCAGTCCAAAGATACATAGATGCCCATCCTTGCATCGAAGCAAAATGACACAGTGTGAACTCAAAAGAAAAAAGGTGCTCTATAATTATTCAAATCACAGGTCGCCTGAATTGGGGATACTATATTGGGCATAAGCAAGTTAAACCAAAACAAGAAATCCAAATGTGCTAGCACTACTATTCAGAGACATACTAGGGGAAGGAAAAAAAAAAAAAAAAAGAAAGAAAGAATGATATAAAGAGCCAGGTAAACATGAAGAGTGAGCATTCACATGTAATTTTTCAGACTCTAGAATGGTTAATCAGAATATAAAGTGAGACTATAAAAATTTCTTTAATAGCAACAAGAATGAGCTGCATAAAATGGTATTATCCCCAAAATGTTACTTTTAAATAATTAAATGCTTGGTCTCATACAACGAACCTTTTATAAATCACAGTAAGCAAGACTGACAAAACCTCAAGAGATCACCTCATCAAATACAACTCCTTAACTTTTAGCAAAATAATGTGCAGCACTGCTCATCATGGTGTTTGTTTTTTTTAATCTAAAATCAAATAGAAATAGTGTCTGTGAATGTGACAGTGAACTGGAGTACTTAAATCTGAACTTCTACACAGGACTTTTTCATAGCTCTAAGTAATTGTCAGCATAAATTACAGGAACTTACATAGTGTGGCAAGCATAGAAAAAAATTCAGTATTGTTATACCTAAAAAAGGTAAGGATTTTATACTGACATACACACAAATGAACACTGGACAAAAAGCCATCCTTTTCAAAGGATAAGAAGCAACAAGAAGTCATGAAGGACAGAAATAAAAGAGAGAAGCAAAAAGTAGTAACAAGAAAAATATTCAATCAGGTAACAGACAGGTCTGCTAGTAACTGAAGCTTAACAATAACACATCAGATTCAATTTCAGTTTTAGAAAAATGCAGATCTTTAACATACTGTAATAGTACATAAGAAAAGGTGTTCACAGGGGAAGTAGAAAAAAGGAGAGAAATATTAAATCAATCCAAATCAAAAGCCAATGACACATTGATAAATTAAGGTAACATTTAGAAAACAAGCAAAGATGACTCAGTGGGTCAAGTTTGGAACATTATTAATTAAGTATAACTGATGAATAAAATAACACAAATATTATTCCTGTGACAGTACTATGGGACCTTTTAGATAAAAAAAAGTTAGAATGTTTGATTCCAGCCTTTGCATACCTCAAGGAATCTTGAGCACACCAGTAAGGGTATGAGCCACAGAGCAGAAATATTCTCTTCCTCTGTCAAGAGCTCCCTTCCCTGAAGGTGCTCCCTGAAGCACTTTCTTCCTCCCTTAATTTATTGTGATAGTGAGATTAATTGCACTGGACAGGATACACTGAGAATCCACCTAGCTCTGCTGTGCTAGGAAAGACTGGCAAAACAACAGAACCAATCAAGCCCTGCCAGCTGATGCCCCACAGCAAGGAAAAGAGAAACAATCTAGAGCAGCATCTCTCACAACCAGGGCATCACTTCAGGACTGACTACCTGTCCTGGACTCAGACAGCATCCGGCAGAAACTATTCCCTTCTATTTCTCATCTTACTGCTTGCTTTTCCATAGTTGACATCATTCAACAATTCTATCCTGAAGAGCTGAACTAAACCCTTCTACAACTAGAATGACTGTTTGACAGTGTAAGGAACATGAACACATCAAATACTCCTTTGCAGAAAAGAGTGTTTCTGGTTTATTTCCAGCAAAACTACTTGGGTTTATTTTTCAAAATATTTTAAGTCTTGTTCTGATGGTGTGTAGCTTAGTCAGCATACTTGTAAAATTTGCCCTGAATTTCTCACTCCCTAGTAATTAAACCAGTTTATTCAGAGCCTTCAAGCTATTTTAACCTATTACATTAAAAGTTGCTTGGTCTCTGCACATAGTACCATGAGCCAACTACACCTCTATCAGCATAATGTGCTTTATAAAAAACAGCAGCACCCAACTCATTCAAAGTTAAGACATTAAAAAAAGAAATTATTAATAGGAAAAAAATAATCAGATACGTGTGTTTTAATTAATTTATGTGGTGAAATAACAAGTGATAAAAAGCATGAAGAAAAAGTCAGCATCCACTTTTTGTTCACGCTTTTGAAAAAAAAAAATCCAGAGGATGTTTCCAAGCCACACCATGGTATTACTGGAATTGAAATATCACCACATAAAACAATAAAAAGATATAATACAATATTTCTATTATACTTCAGATTAAACACATTAAATATCTAGGGACTTCTAGGAGTCTAAATAAGAGTCTTCTAAGTAGTGTCTCTAACCACTAGCAGTTTCTGGACCATTCTTAGAAATACTTGGAAATACCCGGAAAACTGGACAAGGAGATTCTAGTGGATTGTAAATAGTGTATAAATAACTGAGAAGCATAAAGGAAAGGGTCAAAGAGCTGCTGATGATTTACCTCCACATCAACTGAGAGCAAAATAACATATTAATTAGCTTGGATTCTACATGAAATTAAAAGCAAAACCACAGTAAATGCCCTGATTTCAAGGACTATAATAAGCAAAGTCTTCTTGATTACAGACTAGTTAACAGAAGTAACTACAGCAATTATCCTACTTCCAACCTGTTTGTCTAAATATCTTGTGACATTTTAATTATTTGCTTTAAAGTCTCAGTTAACTAACAGGAAACTCATTTGATGGATTAAGTATATTTTGAGATCCATATTCCTATTTAGCAGAAGACATCAATGCACGTGACTCCCACAGGCTGGCAATGATGAGGTAGGTATAATGAGATATACAAGATATGGCTTCAGCAAATGACCTGAATCATGTTTAAAAGCAGTCACGGTCCAACAAAATGTATTAAAATACGGTTAAATATTTTCTATATATAATAATTTATTGTGATTCCCCCATTTAATATTAATTTTTATTGGTTTTAATAATTGGTTTTTTTCAGAGGTAAGCTGCATTTATGATGCTAAAACTGAGAGGACTGCTTTTTGAACTTTCATTCTTCCTGCAACCAGGAGGACACCACCCATAATTAGAAGCTGCATTTTATGTACATCTAAATATTGTGGTTTATTATGTTTATTCTATGTCAAAATACATTCAATACAAAAATGTAATTAAGACAGTCATTTAGGAAATTGGAAAAGAGTTGCAGCTGCATGATTGGACAGCCTTAGCAAGAGACAATTCAGAAGAATTATTATTAAATCACCAGCATATAATTATCTAACATAACTGCAACACACAAAATCAAAGAGGAATAATGCAATCCTTGTGTGTATGAAAATGCAGTGTATGCAGAAGCCATTTTGCTTCTGTACACAACCTACAGATACACTGTTTGGTGCAGAGTATCAGGCAGACTGTAGACAGCAAGTGTGGGATGGCTCAAGTACCTTAACTGCTGTTACAAATGTAGTAAATACCTCTACAATGTGCAGGCTTGAAACCTCTAAACATGAAGACTTAAAATCTTCCTGACAAGGAGAAAAAAGAAAGTGAATTTATATCTAATTTAGCACACAAGACCATGGAGACTTACCTCATCTGTACAACTACAGATACGAGTTAGTATTTTTTTTTTTCCCTGAAAAGAATGGTTACTAGCTGTACTCTTTCCAGTGTTCAGAAACAAAACAAACAACAATCAAACAAACAAAAAAAATGACTTGAATAAAATATCGCTTCTAATAATGGATGTTGCCCTCCTACTTACAGGAAGAATAAAGCCTTGAAAAGCAGTGCTGTCAGTTCTAGCACCATGAATGCAGCTCACCTCTCAAAGTACTTTGAGAAAGACTTCAGAATGAAGGATCAATCCAACATGTCCAGTGACAAAAGTAAAACTTCATGCTACTCAGATTAAATCTTTAGTTCCTGCTGTCCTACACACTGTAATTTGACACATTTGTAAACATTTATCAGCTTGATGAACAATGATCTTGACTTTAAAAAGTTAAAATATGCTGGAAGGTTTGAGAATGCAAGGACATGGCTTTTAAGGATTATTCTCATAAAAATGCAAAGTAGCTGATAATTTAGTTTAAGATGAGTTTATAGCAAAATTATGCTGAGATAAATATTTTAACACTTACAGCAATATTCACAAAGAGTAACTGTAGTCTAGGAAAGCTAATCTCCCTACACTTCCTCTACAATTGATAGGGAGAGATAAGAATATTTAGAGAGTTTCAAGGCACTTAAATGCAAGTTTCCTGCTTTGAACAAACCTCTTCTTTCAAATGGTATCGAGCCTCTATTGGCTAACCCTTCATAAGCCCACTCCAAGTACACAAAAAAGATAAAACTATAATTGGCCTCAAGCAGAAAAGCACCTACTTTCCTCAACAAGGTCTCTTTCTTCACCTAATTCAAGTTTTACAGAACGTCGCCATTTCCTTTATCTGTTACTGGCTCAAGTGCAGCCAAAGCATTCTGACAGATGGTTTTGAACCAACTGAAGAATGACTTCGCTGACACATCAAGTGAATTTGCCTTTAAAGTCATGATGCTTTCTTAAGACTTGTTCATGATTCCAAGAAAAAACCCCCAAACTATTATGAAACAAACTTAGTCATTTTAAATTGAAGAAGGGTCACGACGGCTGAAATTTGCAAACAGATGCTGCAGTGACATCTTGCAAAATATTCTGGTGTTGCCAATTTTGCAACAGAATACACTGGCTAGAAATCAACTGCTCGTATTCCTCTTCTCTTATTTGAGAGCAGATTTTCTCACAGAAGTATGTTAAAAAGTAATGGACACAGTTCACTGGGCTACAAATAACTGCATCACTGCCTCCAAATCACCCTGGCGTCTTGGAAATCTATCACCTCTGCCACACACTTCACAACACTTCACAACACTAAGAACAAATTCCTTACCATTACCTAAACTATATGCTACACAAACTGATAAATGCTATTCACATCACAAAAATGTTTAAGGCTTAGTCAGTATATTAAGATAACACTATAGTGCCCACAAATTCATGGAGTAAAATACTTCTGTGGTGTTTGTAGCTTTTTCCTAGTTTACTATCCTATATGAACTGAGTAGCCCCATAAAAGGATTCTCAAAAAAAATAGCTGTATGAAATTTTAATCCATACAATCCCATGAAACATGCACTATAGAAAGTGTCAATCAGATTTAGACACTTCTGTTTCTCCTTCTAAAAAAGTTAGTGGTGCTCTCAGCTCAGCACCTGCTGCAGTCATTTTGAGGCCTTCTGCTGATGCTGTCATGAGTGGCATCAATATTAGTTTTACTCCAAACATGATTAGCAAGCTAAAATATTTATGAAAGGCTAAAGGTGTTACAATAAAAACCACTCCCCACTACAAATGTAACTGCATGTCCCCTGTCTAGGATTCTACAGGAGGAAAATGCTTTTTCTGTGTGTCATAGGTCACAGCATACACCCTAAAACAATACATGTACTATGCAAAATCTAAAGAGGTTTGTTTTTTTTTTACCACATGCACAATATGATTGTGCATCATTTTTGTAGCCAGCAGGTCTCACTGAGAAGGCCTAAATGGACAAACTTGAAAGTTTTTATCCAGTAGGCACCGTTTTGAATCTGGATGATGTACATAGGCCAACTCATTAAGAAACTGCTAAGTACACGTTCTTTTCCACTTTGGTACCAAATCAAAAAATATAATTCAACTCAATTCCTCATGATAACACTAAACCAAAATGTAGCAAGAAAATCCTAGTTTTGTCAAAACACTGGAGAATCAAATGCAAAGACAGGAAACACAATGTATATTCATAAAGTTTCCACCTTGCATCTCCCGCTGTAGACTCCTTAGCAGTGGGTACCAAATCATTACAATGGTGTCGATTGCAATATGATGCTACATAATTATACTTTTCCCTCAAGTGATAAAAAAGTAAGAATCCCCATAAATAGAGGTAATAAATTTAACTACAGATTCAAAAGTTGCAAAGGAAGGATTACTATGCACATGCCAACATCTAATCATCATCTTTACCACGACAGTTCCACTGATAAAGTTGCATTTTTGTCAAGGGGAGTAGTCCTGCTGGTCTACAGTAACTGCTGCTTTCCAGCTGAACTTCAGTGACAATCAGGAGATCCAGAGCATACATACAATTCAGTTGAAAATATTTTATGTTTTCATTAACCATCAGTCTAACTGATCGCACACCAATAACACCACAAAGAAAGAAGCAAGAACTCACACTAAAACAAATCATCTTGGCCAATACAGATCTGAATCTTTTTAAAAGACCTTTTAAAAGACGACAGCATGTGTAACGCAGGGGTTCCAGGGAACTACAAACCATTAAGTGTGAACACACTACTTGAATAATTCTTCCTGCAAGAAACTAAGAGGTCTTCTTTAATTATTGGTGTCTGTTTCATTTTTGTGAAGGCAGCACTGCTGAAAGAATCGCACAATTTGTCCCATCTGTGATCTAGCCTCAAAAATTATGTATAAAATCATTTACATAAGTCAGATAAAATGGAGTAAAGCAAACAACATGTTGAACACATCTGTTTCATAGCTGGCTCTGCAATTCTTCCAATAAAGCATGCCTAGAGCATAAAAATTTCTTCTATTATGCCACTGGACTGTATGACATCCATAGATGTGGAAGAGTACAACTACATACTTCCCTGTAGAATAACTTATTTAATGCTCAATATAGGAAAACTAACATGAAATAAAGACTGAATTAAAGTATAAGGTCCTAGTCTTCAGAAAGAGATCTCAAATTCATATACATGAATAAAGAGATCTTTGATTTAAGAAACACTAAGACAAAGTCCTGTGTTAACAAATGCAGGAGACAGGAACCTGATGATGGAACAACAACAAAACCAAACCAATCAAAGAAGCAAACAACAACAACAAAAAGAAATCCAGCCATATATGCATGCACACCCCCTAAACTGACATTTTAACAAGGCTGTCCTGTTACTTCTGCTGCAACATACTCTGTAAATTCATTATTCTGCTGCTGTAAGACTTTGTCTGGGGAATTTTGAGAAAGATAAAGGCAAATCATACAGAGGCCAGTGAGTTAACAGTAACAGTAAGAATCTTGAGAAAACATAACCTGTGAAGAAAAGGCCTGTTTTCACAATTTAGTAAAGAGAAGTCTGAAATAAAAGGAGACAGGGGAGCAGTCTTCATATATGCAAACGGTGCAAAGTGTTCAGAAATCATTATCCTGCAGGAGTAATAACAGTTGGACACAAACTAACTGGCTAACTAGCACCAAGACAGAGAATTCAGTTCAATATTAAAAAAAGCCTCCTAACTATAATGATAGTTATGTATTAGCTATAGACCAGGGATGAGGTGTGGTATTTGCCTCTTTTGAATTTTTTAAGAAAAAATCAGACAAATTTCTCACAGACAGGCTGTCATTCTATTTGCTTCTTCCTCAGAGTAGGGACTAACCTCACGAAATCCTTTCCCTTACACGGCTATCATTTGTTCCTTTATCCAAATGAGAACTGTTCATCGGTGTTACCATACCTGAGCTTCTAAAGTACAGTCTTAGCAACATAAACATCTGAAACATTTGAATTTTATTACATTGCTGTCATCAGACAGTTAGTGCACTTAGCACAAAACATCTCATGAACACAAAAGCAGTTATCTTTAACCACTGCACCCCAAGAATGTAATCCACAGAATGGACAAGTAACTGAATGGAAATACAGAAAGAGAAACAACTGAGGAAAAAATAGTGAAGGAATAATAATAATAAAAAAAAAAGATAAAAAGCTACAGAAAAGAAAAAAACTACCCTTGGGAAAATTATTTTCCTCTCCTGAAAAATTAACTTACAGTTTGCTGGTATAACTTCAAAAATATGGAATAATTTGAGAGACGGAAGTAAACGTAAGTAGAAGACTTTGCAGGAAGTGGCATGAGTCACCTCTCTACAGGCCTCCCAACATTACCAATTCCAAACCTTCAGGTTTTAGGCACACTGCAGATAACCCTGCTTCAGCCTTGCTCACCTAAGAACAACTTCATATGACCTCATTAGGCTGGGCTCTAAGCTACGCCGTATGTGTATTTGTGGGTTAAGTGTCTCTAGAGCAGTGGTTCCCAAAGATGAAATGAGTGAAATATCCTAACACAGAACTCCATTTTTCCTTCAGTTATTGTCACCAAATCTTTGGCAGCTTCTCAGAAAATATTAATATGAATATATTAAAAACATCTCAAACACCTACAAGCAAGCATGTTTATCTAATAAATTATGTTAACACAGAGCCATAAGCTGCATTTATCATTATTACCACATTACTAAACCAGGATCTCATGCCAAGATACAGAAGCGAGAATCACAACTAATGCACTGCATTCTGAACACATTCCCACTGCCCAATTATGTTTACAATGTTATTTTGCAAGATACATGCAATTAGAACATGCAGTTAGATCTATTTTGACCCATTCTTTAGCACTACAAAGTAGCAGAACATTAAAACAGAGAATGCAGTATTTATTTTTTTAACAGTTTTCTTCTCTCCCACAGAACAATTAGTGTGCTTAATAGAATTTTTATTTTTTTGTTTAAGACTGTGCAAATTCTACCTCAAAATTTTAAAAGATTAAATTTAGAAATTAAATTTTCAGGACAGCAAACTTAATTGTTTGCTAATTAGATAAACCCAGGTAGTGTCACTAGTCAAAATACATATTTAGTTTATTTGGAAAAATAAGCTCTGCAAAAGTAACAAGTAACTTAATTACACTGCTCACATTTTCATAATTCATTTATTTTGCTCCAAGTAGTAGGCTAAACAGAGGATAATGTTAACAGAAAAGATCTAAAAAGAAGCTATTAGAAAATTCGTTCATTACTTCAGACAAAATGTGTTACTTCTTAAGAGATCAGGACACCTTTGGATATTTTTGGTGGGAAAGGGGGCATCAATGAAGAAAGTCTCTATTATCATTCTCAGGTTGCATTTTATAAGGAAATATTATTTTCAGGTCAGAGTATGCTCAGTTAGAGACCCACTGAAGAATCTCTCACAAAAATAAATTATGGGTTATTAATGACTTGACTTTGTTGATGTAAAATGTCAGCCTGCAGTAAATACAATATAGATTAAAAAAAAAAAAACAACTTAAGATTGCTAATATGAAAAGATTTTTTCAAGAAGTTCTCCAAAAATACCTGTAGGTTTTGAGAAACAATAATTCTGACTTGCACCTAAATATTAGCATTCTAAGAAAAAAATGTAAAAACTATAAATGTTAATTACATTTACAACACAACCAACTTTACCATCTTATTATGAAGTTTCC
This sequence comes from Chloroceryle amazona, assembly GCA_027560015.1. Taxonomy (NCBI): domain Eukaryota; kingdom Metazoa; phylum Chordata; class Aves; order Coraciiformes; family Cerylidae; genus Chloroceryle; species Chloroceryle amazona. The sequence goes on along the minus strand of JANHFX010003135.1, from coordinate 1,623 downwards.
TTCTAGTGAAAGCAAGAAATCTTCTGCATTTAGCCTCAATTGGCTTTAAATTCTACCAAGTCTGCACATGGACTAGCTTTCCTATGACCCACAGCAAAGAAATACTCAACAGGCCTATGACCAAATCTGAAAGGTTATTTATTTTTACCATAACTTATCTAGAGTTTTATCAATAGAAAGATAAGAAAAAAAAAGCTTCACTACCATGATATTAAACATGATAATGCCTTTGTTACACTATGCTAATAAGTTCTAGCTGTCCCAGATACCTGATTGCTCCCATATACTATAAAAGCTCTTAAGATTACCAGATGCCACAGCTATCCCAGAAGGAGTTTCCTCCCAAACTTCAGTTTAGAAATCTCAGCAAGCCAAGAAAAGCAATTCAGAAATATGGGTGTTCTTCACCATGTCTTCTACTAATATCAGATAAAGCTCTGACAGAGAGCTCATCAAGACAAACCATACATATATTTTGCTCTGGTCAATTTGACCAACATTACCTTGCATTTCTGCTTTATCAAAATACAATAAAACCTTAAATTCAATACATTTCAGTAGCAATCACGATAGAAAAAATGTAAAGAAAACAGGAGTTACAGCAAGTTCTCTTTTTTGAATACACTGCTGAGGAAAGTAGTTACCTTAAAAGCCACTGTAAGCAACAGCATAAATAAAATTTCCTCTTACAGTATTTTTGTTGTTTTCAAAGGACAGCAAAAGGTTTAGCCATAGAGTAGGAGAAAAAAAAAAACACCAAACAAAAAAACCCACAAACCACCAAGACAATTCTAAGGATTTTTAGTGTAACATAAGTACTAACTCATGGCTGCTCATTCCCTTAGAATGAACCATAAGGGAATTCCATAGGAACGAACCTTTTCTAGGGTATTCTGCTAATCAGTGCTAGGCCACGAGAGATTCTGAGATGTTGTGCAAGACGAGCACGCAGACATTCCTTCTGCAAATACTACGTCTTCGCCATATACATAGCAACACATTTCTGAAGGCCTCTCACACTCTGCAACGTGCTGCATTGTTTAAAAAAAAAAGGAAACGTTATAGGAGAAAAACGTTTTTTGCATGGACTAGAAGTCTCCCTTATTTCAAAACAATGTTCTGTTATCTTTTACCACCCTCTTTCTTAGAGGGCACTCCATGATACAATAAAGCTTAGAAGTGCTCATCTTATTTAATGCTTTGATCTTCAGTAATTGCACAGTCAAAAACCAAAGCCAGATTTAAGAAGCAAGAGAGGAAAGGAGAAAAAAAAAAAAATCAACCAAAAAACCAGAACTACTGGGTGCTGCAATGCACCTCAAAGCAACAGGGGAAAAAAATAATCCAATATTCACTTTTTCCCCCAACAAAAATATCTCGCAGAATCTGACCTACATACCCAATTCGCAGCGCTGCTATCGCTGCAGTGCAATTTAAAGACGAGGCTACAGCATCAGCATGCAAACAGAGGAAGGTTTACGGCGACATGTAAGCATTTGTAGAGCTCGCAAAACCCTTAAGATTCTGCAGCTGTAAATAACTAACACGTCGCGTCCTCCCAGCACCTCAAATAACCACACCACAGCCTACCTCCATCTGCCCAGGGCCGACGCCCCCGGCGGC
>JANHFX010003134.1:0-40589 GCA_027560015.1 Chloroceryle amazona | reverse complement strand
GCTCGTGAATTTTATTGTTGTAGAACACCATCATCGGTCGTTTCTTGGGTTTTTTTCTTGCGCCCCCCCCCCCCCCCCCTTTTGTTTTTTGTTTTCTTCCCTTTTCTTCTCTTTTTTTTGTTGTTGTTGGGTTTTTTTTGTTGTTGTTTGGTTTGGTTTCTCCTCCCCATTTAAAATAATTGTAACAGAGATGAGCATCACTTTGAGCTTCCTGAGAGGACAATCATGCGAGTGTAAGTATTGCTGTAGCCCCTATTTTTGCAACTGCCATCTTGGCTGGAACATCAGTCACTCAGCTGGGAAATCCCAGCTACTGCATAAACCAAATAACCAAACTTTCCAGCAGGGGCTGTAATAGACTGAGATGCTAGATGGAATGGGCACAGAGGGAAGCTAAAAGCAGATATCATCAGTAAATTGCATATTTTCTGTGGTCAAACAAGCCCTAGCTCAGCAGAGCTTTTTCACCTCTAGACGTTATTGTGACATGAATCATTGAATCACGAAACACACAGTATTTCAGGAGAAAGCCTATGTGTATGGTACGTGCAGTTTGGTGCATTAATTTCTTCACTGGAAGAAGAACTTGCGTTATATCCAAGCTGTCATATCTGCTCTTTTTGCTATGAGAAACCACCTAGTTTCATTATGTCTTGTGTGGACTGTTTAGTTTAAAGATAAAGAAATGCTTTATTATTTCAGCAGATGCTCTTTTTTGTGTGTGCCCAGTTTCCCTCTGGAGTAAAACAATGTGGTATGAAATCAAACATCTGGCACTTGGAAGGTCAGCTCTGATATTGGAAAACTGGGTCTAACAAGGCCCTGCAACTGCCTCCAATGTGGGAAACCATTTTCGTACTGTAATAACCTGAGACCATTTGTGAGAAAATGGGTTGATAATCTGCTTATGGAGTGAGAAGTGTTTCCTGTAACTCAGGAAAGTGTGTTGAGCCAGTTTTATCTGTCTTAATTTCAGTTTTGTTGTTTGAGCCAATTCTGTAATGAGCATCTCAGTTTTTACAAATTTTCTTTCTTTTAAGAGCTGGGCCTGCTGCCGAAGCTTTCCTTCCTTCAGTAAGAAATGTAATTTAAAAGTAAAGAGCTGTCCAGAGAACATAAATACAAATCTATGTTTTAGAATTTATCACAGTATTTCAGACTAGGGGGTTTTGTGGTTAGTTTTGGTTTTAAAATAACGTTTCTGTTAAAATATTGCAGGACTGCTTTAGGCAGTTGTGATCAGGCTGTTCCTGCCCATGGTCATTTAACCATCTTCACTCATTCTCATTTCCCCGGTACTGCTGCTGCCTCCCAGACCCACTGTCCAGCTGCACTTCATTGCGGTGTTATTATTCTTGGTTTGCTCTGCAGTGAGGCTCCAGCCAAGAATCTGCAACTGTGATGCTGTGTTCAGTGTCAACAAGTGTTGAGATGATCTTGCACACCCACAACCCCGATATGAGCAAGTTCACAACCCCAAAAAATCATAAGGCAAAATATAAAAGACTGTAGGCACAGCTGCAGTGGTTCAGCCCAAGGTCCACATAGCCCAGCAGTCTGGCTCCAGCTGTGGCCATAAATAAGATGCCTAGCGAACAAAAAAAGCAAGATATTTGATGTTCCCCTACTTTTTTCCCCAGCTCTCCCAGCCACTGGCAATTCATTTTCAGCTCAAGGGATTTCCTACATCCTCTTTTGCAACCACCAGTATGTCCATCTTCCAAATGCTTTTCCAATCTCCCGTAGAAGCTCTTCAGTAAGCTTCTTGCATTCATAGTGCTTTCCATCAAGGAGATCTGTGACAGCCTCTGTGAACTACAGCCACCGTCAGTCGTTGAACCAAACTCTCAGCTTTCACTGGTGTCTTCCAGTCCTCATGTTGGGACAGGCAGGGAGCAGCCAGTCTCCACCCACCCTCTGGATGTGGTGGACACCAATGTCTGCAATAGGCTGCAGCATCCCAGCCCACTCCCTTGGTCCTTGTATGGCAACTGCTCCAGGCTTTGGTCATCTGATCATCCCGGTTGTGTTTTTCTGAAGCTTTTTCCAGCTCTGCTCTTTTTCTTTTTCTTTTTTTTTCCTTTTTTCCCTTTTCTTTTTAGTACAGAAGGATTTCTATCCCTGTTCTCTGTAAGTTCTTGTGGGGTTGTTTTTGTTCTTCAGTCAAATTACTGTCAATGTTATGCCAGACTTGGAAATCCTTCATTTCTGGGAAAAGACTTGATTGAGTTGCTCCAGTTCATATGTTCTGCTACAAGCAAGGATTTGGTGTTCAGCAACAAACAATGTTCATTAACAAGTACATTTTTTTCTTTGTGCTTGCTTTTTTCTTTTTTTTTTGCTTGTTTGTTTTGTTTTCAACTCATTTGTCACTCTTCTCACACACCTCCAAAAGTGTTCAAAGCTGAATGGGGGAATAAATAGATTTAAGTGAAAAGTGTTGGATATTATTCCATTGTTTTTATGGACTTGGGTGCTCTTAACTCCTTCAACCAGTTCTTTTCTAACTCCTGCTGCATGCTGAGGTCGATATCAGTGCGAAGTATAGCACTTGTTTGATCAGCCTTTGCCTTCTGTCTGCCCAGCTCATTCTCCAATGAATTGCAAAAGCAATACTCTACCTTTATTATTTTCCTTCTTTTTCACATCATCTGTCTTTCTCCATTTGCTCAGACAAATAAGCGATAAAAGGGAATGATGATCTGTTTAACACCACAGGAAGAAAGATGCATTATGAGACAAGAGAGACCTCTTCTTTACAGCGAGTTATTTTTGGTAATTAGCCATTTGTAGAGGAAGATGAGCCTCCGCTCGTAAAGTCAGCATGTCATAATTTAGGGGACTCTGAATGGAAGTTTAACATTTGCCTGAATTGAAAATGTTAATTGTGTGCATTTAGAAATAAATAAATGGCTGGTGTTTCTTTGCAGGAAGCAGACTGAACAAAGACCTGAGACATTACCTCAACCAGAGGTTTCAGAAAGGATCGCCGGATCACGATCTGCAGCAGACTATTAGAGATAACCTTTATCGCCACGCTGTGCCTTGTAAGTAACAAAAATGTTGAGCTGGTGGATTTCACGTTGTAGAATTTTGTAAATTTTGGCGGGAGACAGTCCTCACCTGGTGGTGTGCACTGCTCCAGGGGAGACTCAGTTTTCTGCTTGGGCGGATTTCCATGTGTGAGAGCAGGTAGGTTTCAGGTACGGTTGAAAAGGAAACCAGTTTGAAGTCTGCTTTTTTTGATGACCTTTTTGGAGCTGTTGATGGTTTGATGCAAGCCTGTGGTGCTTACTGTGAAGAAAAAAACCCTTAAAAATCCAGCCATGCCGTGAGTACTTGCCTTAGAAATAATCTCCATTATCATCATTATGGTGAAGGTTCTGCTATTTGTTTGAAACTTGTGAATAAACCCCCTGCTTTATTTTTATTTCCTTAGCATAACTTTAGGTCTGATGCTTATTTAACTTGTGAAATTGAACAGCATTTTATGGCTGGGTGCCATTGTAGCAGGCAGCTGCCACTTTTGGAAGGTCATTCTTGATTCAAGTAGGAAATAAGCAGTGAGAGTTAGTGAAACTGAGAAATAAATGCTCTTTTTCACTCAAAAAAAAACCAACCAGGAGGAAAACTGAGAAGTTTGGAGAGTGGTAATATTTAAAAGTTCAAAATCAGACTGTCCTTGTCATTTGAGAAGATGTACAAAGAGTGGAGAATTATGTTATTTCATTGCATCTCTGGCATTCCCCAGCTGCCAGGAGGGGCTATTCTAAAGAAAAGGTTTTTTCTGCTTTACTTTGAGCTGTGGGAATAATTTTATGTCTTTGAGATCAGACTGGGATAACAATGAGTAAATACCTTAGTGATAGCATACAGAGATGATCAGCAAAATATTTTGAAGTTTTCCATGTCAACATGAATCAGAGGTTGTTTATCCTGGTAGATTTATATAAATATTAAATAATGTTGCTGCTCAAAAATTGGTATTTGCCAACAAATATCATGTAATGATATGTAGAGTAATAGCCATTTTCAACCTAAGTGTTTCATGAGGAGAACTCTGTAGGACCACTGTTAAAATTGTGTGGTAACACTGACAAATGTTGATTCCTTGAATGGCAGATGCTGTCCATCACCATTGAGTTTATTTTTATTTTATCAGCAGAAAGTATGGAGCAAATTACATTTAAAGTGCTGTGTGTGGACATAAAGAATAAACACAGATTATTATTTTCTATTGAACACTTCCATTTTCCATTTTGTCAACGTGAAATATGATTACTTTTCAATCATCTAACTTGCCAGGCTGCAGATTTCTAAAGCATACTGTGGAAAGTGCCTTCAAGGAGAGCACGGGCAATGTTAGGCTCGGGAGATGCAATGTCGTGATGCTAATGTCCTTCTGCCCGTGTGTTATATTCCAATTTCTAAAGCAGCAAATGAAGCAAATGAGCGTAAGTTCTGTGGAAGCATTTTGTGCGTTACCAAGGTTACATTTTGAAATGCTTTCCATTGATTCTTTTCTCTGATTTATTGAACTTGATGGTGAGCTAAACTGCTTGGACTAACTGAAGACTTTTGATTTAAAATTAAGAGCAGTGAAAGTGATTCTTACCTTTTAGAAATAATTGGAGGAGATGTGGGTTGTCAATGTATTAATAAGAACACCAGTATTTATGTTCCATTTATAAAACAAATGGAAACTCTGAGAAGTAGTTACTGTGTGTCTTCATACTTTCTAGGTTGTAAAGCAAGGAACATTTAATTTTATCTTTGTGTGCTGTGGGGATGGTATTAGCAGTAGCTTTTAAGAATGATGCTAATATTTGTATGTGAATTTGAATGAGACTGCACGCACGGTGGGTTGGGATGCTTTACAGGTCTGGAGATTAATCTAGCTGTACACTCATATTTTTATTCCTTGGTACACGTGACCAGTAAATCCAGAGCCATGCACCAATCTCCAGTGCTAATGGATTATGAAGTCTTGTATTTTGAAAATGGAATTCCCTGATGATTATGTGGTAAACATGAACAAGAACACAAGGTCACTTGGACTGAATGTGCTTGGCCTGACAGCTGCTTTTTGTCGCACTAATATAAGGGCTAAATGAAGTGATAATTAGGAAATGCAAAATGAAGAAAGGCAATGTTAACTAGTTCTTCCCCAGAAATTCCAGTAAGAATTCCACCTGGTTCAGCTCTGACTCGTCTGGTGCAGGCGTTGAGAAAACCCAAAGGGCTTCTGTTTCCCACACAGCTGTGTACAGCTTGTGTGCTTGGCTGGCTCAGGAACTGAGTGAAGATATGTCTGTAGCTTTTGTAGAAGATAGAGATCAAGCAGAGGGGAGGAAAGGTACAGAAAGTATAACTTGACCTCATTATTTCATCTGACAGTGACAGACTGCTTAAGCATCATTTAGATTTTCACTTCAGGAGAATTGGTTAAGAGTTTGCTTTATTTTCTGGTGAACAATTGAGGCTGAGAGAGTGGGATGATGTCAGCTCCCAAAGGGGACATGAGTGTTACCTAAATGGGTGACACAGAGATGGTTTCCTGAGAGACTAGAGGACTTCATCCCTAAATGTGGGAGCTGTCATGAAGAAATGATACCTTGAAATGGACCCAAAAGTGATTTGTTATTGAAAGAAGTAGATAAACCACAGTTACTCCTGCAAGCTGAAGTCTTGCAAGACTTGCGCCTTGTTGCCCCCCACTCCCCTCCCAAACTTCCTCAGAGTCTTCATACTCTCAGCTCCCTGCTTCCCACTGAGTTGTTTGGGGTTGTGTGTTTTTTGTGGTTTGGTTTTTTTTTTTTGTATCTTTTTTTGTATTTTGTGTGGGTTTTTTTTTTTTTCCAAGATCTCTAGTAAACAACAGCTGTGCCAAGCTTCCAGGTGGCCTCCAAGTTTGGTTGTCATGCCATCATCATGAGTGCTGTGCTGTTACTATCACACCGAACACACAGGTTTATTTACAGGCCCAAAGCTTTCTTCTCTGGAATTTCCAGCTTCAGCATCTGAATCTGGGACTCATCCCAGAGTAAGGAATAGAGACAGGACAGCTTAACACCTTATTGATGTATTTGGATGGTGCATGAGTGCTTATAGAACCACATGTTTACAACAGGCAGCTCTTTGAAAGAGTTAGTTCAGTTCAGACACTGAACTAGCTTTGATTTCAGTTGAACCAGCTGTGCGTTGCTTCCTTCCTGATGCTCTCTTTTCACTGTTAACTTCACGTGCTGGGTCAGAGACTTTTTTTTTAGAGTGTTTTTGTCTTCTGCTTAAGAAAAATCATCACCTTAAACTTGAGCAAAGTTGTTCTCCTTATGTGGTCAGTAACTATTCTCATTCTTACCATGTAGAATCCACTGTCAAAACAAGGAAAAAATGCTCAAATACATCATCCAGCGTAGCAAGATGCTAGTCTACTCTCAGACTATCCCTTTTGCCTTGTTTTGTTTTGAAGCACCACATTTTTCCTGTTTTCTGATGTGCCTAATGAAAATCACCAGAAATAATGCTTTATTTGTGGCCTAGGTAATGGCTCCATTGACTGTGGAGTAGACTGTGAATCGGCAACAATTTCTTGATTACTGATTGGGCATGACTGTACCAGAAGTGCTTTCACTGCTACAGAGACTTTGGCCTCAGCTTCTTTCTTTATTCAACCTCGATTTTGCCAGTCTGAGCTCTTAAATGCAAAAGGACAGATTTACCAACTGTAGGAGGCATCTTCCAGGAACATCTTGTGGCATATCTAAGTCCCCCTATGCAAACAGAAGTTGATGTGACTTATATTACATCTCAGCTGGGGGGAGGCTGAAAGTCCACAATGTAGCGTGTGCTGACATCCAGCTTTAGGTTTTAGAGAGTGTTTCTAGAAGCAGAACTCCCCCCAAGAGGATTGGTGCACGTGAAGTTTTACTTCGTGGAAAATGTGATTAGTTGGAAGTCAGTGTAAGAATATATCCATTAAATAGGTGTTTCCAAGTAGCCTTACCTTGGGATGTCTGGGCAATAGTGTTAATTGAGAAACATGTGCGATAGCAACTTACTTGAATGTTCTGGTGCAGCGGCGTGTCTAAACCACTGTTCACGGAAGGCTGAACAGACAGGATTATCTTCCTCATTTTGAAGCCATGGTAGAGGGCATCTGTTTAAAATAAACAAGCAGTACTGGCCATTTGTCCTAGTTGCTTATTCTCAACAACCTGACAGCAGTTTTCTTTTCACAGTGTATCACGAAGAATCAAAGAGATGGTGTTATTTCCATGAAAGCTTATCTCAGCATGTGTTGTTTTTTTCTCGGAGCACATGTACTTGATTCTCTACTTGAGTCCTGTGTGATGCGTAGAGGCAGCTATGGTGGGTCTGGCATCTGCACCTTTACCTGCCAAAATAGTGTACCTGGTGCATGCGTGGCTGAAATAACATCAGCAATCCCCTCCCTATTCATGCATATTCTTCATTTGTCTTATTCCAGTACTGTGCAGTTCCTTTCTTTGCCAGGCTTTAGTCTTATGAAGCAAAAGTCTGGAAAATGCAAGGTCTTTTTGATGGTAGATGAAACAAGGGCAATGCAATGGTTAGCCTAGAGTTAAGTCTTAGATATCAGCCTAGACACTCTGTAGTAATCTTTCTCCTTTTTTCTTTTTTTCCTTCCTCTTCTTCCCAAAATTGGGTTTTAAAACCTTAGGAGGTCATCATTCAACAGATGATTCACTTTCCCAAAGCAAGTACTTGCCCTGGGACTAATTGGCTGGAGAGTTTAATGTTAGAGATTTACCACTTTCATTTCTGCTGTCTGTTCTCTCACCTTCCCAGAGTTTGATCTGTGCCTCTGTCTTCAATTACATGACAGTGGCTCCAGCAGTTGTGGTTAGTATTACAGGGGAGCATGGAGCAAAATGGAAAGGAATGGATAAAAATCAATAGTGTAAATGTTGAGGGATCTGTAAGGAGGCTTAGAAAAGGACAGTGACACCTAACTGGCTTGAGGTCTCTTACATTTCAGTGGGAAACATAAGAAGATGATTTTTATTCCAAGCAATCTGCTGTACAAAGGAAAAGTCTCCTTTCTAAGGAAAACCAATAATAATGAACAAGAAAACTTCATGGTATTTATAGGACAAACTCTAGAAAGTGGATGTCGAAGAGCACATTGAACCTTATTATCTGGATTAAATGTTTTCATGGATAATAGTTGCTCCAGGAATCGGATAAGCTGCTACATGTGTAACCACCATGCAGCTAATGAAGGAGTGAAGAGACTAAATGGGCTGGGGTGTGATAAAACTGCTGTCAAACATGCAGACCTAGGTGATTTCCCAGGATAGCATTTAAAACACTGTTCCCCATAACTATTTTTGAACTTCAGAGTGAATTGACAGAAGGGATATACAAACCAGCTTACAGAAGGTCCTTTTCTTTAGAATATTGAGTATAATAGTGTATCAGTATACTGGGAAGAACTGTTGAAGTGAGGCAGAAAGCCCTTTATGTTACAAATGCATGTGGTTTTTACATGTGGGGATATTTGAGTCACAATTTTGAAGTTATTTTTAGTTACTGATTTTCATTAAGGATAAACAGAATCACTGACAGTGCACATTATTTTTCTTCACGGGCAATAAATCATCAGTTTATGTACACAAATGTTCTTTGAATTCTCAAAAGCTTTCCAGACCTGCAGCCGTATTTATTATCCATTGTTGTTCCCTTCCTAGAGGTGTAATTCTGCTTTTATAATGAGAAAAAGTGGCAGCGTCCATGAAATATTCATTGGAAGGCCCACACAGATAAGGTGATGAACAACAAACTGATCTTTTTTTATCACACATGAAAAATAATTAATTGTTTTGCAAGATTTATGTTAGGAAAAAGTTTTAAATATTTTTAAAGCAACGTCCTTATCAATAGGGAGCAACATACAGGTACCAGCAGTATGTAAAGATAATTTTTCTCAAGAACATTTGCTTGTGAGTAAATCTAACTCTGAAAAATATGAGGCATATTTTCCATGCCAGCTAATGTGCACGCATTTACTTTTTCTGGTATTTTCAGCAGGGACTGTACAAACAGTGGGTTTAGAAAATCCTTGTAGCTGTGTTCCAGGGAGTGCAGAATTGCACTGGAGTCCCCTGCAGTTTTCATGGATAGAATTATTTCACATATTAGTGAACCAGATGTGCTTTCACTTTTGAGGCAGAAAAAAATGCCATGTTTTGAGCACCAGGGCCAATAATTCTGTAGTTTCATTCCTTTCCATAGACAATAATTTCTGTTTAAACTAGGAGACTTCAGACCTTTTTTCCATCTGGTCTGTCCTTTCAGATCAATAGTGCATTTTATTCCAGTGGACCTATTGGGGTTGTGTTTTGGGTGGTTTTATATTGTTGGGTTTTGGGGTTTTTTTAATATTTGGAAATAAAAGCACTTACGATAGCAAATATTACTCCATCTGCTTACCCATTTGTGACAAATAGCTTTTTTTTGTATTTCACTGTACACCCAGTTGAAATTGCATGAGGCACCAGAGAGTAGTACAAAGCAGAAGAGCTCAGCCTTATAGGCTCTCCCATGCCACTTGCCAAAGGAGATTTGGGTAAGAAGTGTGGGAAGAGATTACAGGGCTAGTTTTCTTTGTTAGTCCCCTGTGTACTTAATTTTGTGGTTTTTTTTTCATTGTGGTTGCTTTGTATTATGGCAAAGCATCTGCAAGTGGGTATTCAGGTAGTGCAAACAGCGTCTGTGCATATGTTTTAAGAGAGAAAGGTTTCTAAGGTGGTGAGTCTCTGGGAAAGCAGACTGACAATCAGAACTGAGAGCAGGTACTGCTGTTTGGAGGTTGAAGGGGTGGAGATTAATTACCCCACATTATTTACTTCAAAACTGGCTCTCTCCTGACATAGTTTTTCATATGATGTCCCAGGGTCTTGATTAGATCTTTTGTGATGGCTGCCGTGTCCCACTTTTGATTACATAGGGGCAATTTGATTTCCTTTCAACTACCACCATGTATCTCCTCAAGGTTTACAGTGTATTGATTATGCTACAAACCAAGAGAATGAGTGTTCCGAGCCAAAGGAATGGTTTTAAATGAGGAAAAGTTAAATGTGTAGCTGTTCTTTAACCTGTTTTCCACTCACATGTTTGGGATTCACATTTAGTATTTCATGATTAGCTTCCTCTAGAAATCACCCATCGCTCTGTGGAGGTGCTTTTGTGCTCAGATGTGTTGATTTGCACGGTGGTTTCACTGTTACAAAAGTCCTGTGCTGCTTTAATGAATGGTATTAGTACTTAAAAGCAGACACCTGAAAAACCTATTTATATCATCATATTATGGTTCAATGTGGTACCTGCAATGTAGTGTGTGCAAAACCAGTGGCACTGCAGAGGAGGAAGTGCCTGTGTGATTCCCAGTCACATAGATTGCTCCGGTGACAGCCTTTGAGCCCAGGAGGGGCCAGCTGCTGACTATTTGATGGGGATGCAGACTTGCTATATTTCGTTTTCAAATAATTATCCTTTTTTTTTAATATTACCATGCTTCTTCCCATAAAGTGTGCTGTATTTGTAATCTAAATCCTTTCTCTTTTTATTTCAGCAGAGAGGAGATTAGCCGTGTAATCATTTATAAATCTGTTTAGATTCTGCTAGCTGGTTTTCTTTGGGGAGAGTTTTACCCAGTACCTTTACTAGGAATAACTCTGTAAATTAATCTTCACTGATTTCCTGTCGCCCACCCCCAGTGAATATAGAAAAAGAATGTACATAGAAAAAATAGAACCAATATTTCTAGTTCTTCCCCTATTGGAGGAGAAATAATTTTTTCCTATTAGTCATAACAGGCTAGATGTATCCTTTTTTTATAACGTCCTCCTGAATAATTAGAGCTTTGAGTTATGAAGTCAAGATTCCTGGGTCATTGCCAGAACAGATTTGTTTAAGGGGGACACCAGTTCCCTGAATTCCTTTTAAAGGGCTTTGTAATGTCCCAGGCTGCTCTTAATTAGTGATTTAAGAGGGAATACATCTGTTTCACTGAGGATTGTGAAAATTATTATTTAAATTGAAATGTTTAATAAATGACTCTTTGAAAGGCTAATGTATCTTCCAAATGAGACGTGCATCACAGAGTAATCAAGTGGATAGTGATCTAGCAGTTCTACTTGCCGGGTCATTTTGGAGCTGAAGATGAAGGAAAACATCAAAGACCCTTGGAAGCATCATCCACCATTGGATTATATTTCATACTTCATCATTCACTACCTGCACTTTTTCTGTAAACTTCAGGTTTAACACTTCAGTTACCAAGGGAAAAAACAGTAAAGAAGTGTTGATGTTGGTAAGAAGGAGGTCTGCAGGAAGAAGCAGTACCACTTATTGGATAAATCAATGATACTTCATTTTTATCTCAGACCACCATGGCAACTCAAATACTGCCATTAGAGTATGGGGTTTCCTACCAAATTTAAAGCTAGCTAATAGAAGACTGTCATATGCTTGAAAAAATGTGCAGGTAATCTTTGCTGTATTAGGGATTTGAACTGGTAAACTTCAGAACTGTGGGGCTGGGGCAGGTGCCAGGGTAAAGAGGAACTCCAAATTAAGGAGCTCCTATTTTTAGCAAACTCTTCCTGGAATACATGAGGAGATGGATATTTATAAACACCATCTCCTACTGTTCACAGGTCTTGAATTAGTAATCAAAACCTGGATATTTTTACTGTTTTCATTTACCTTTTGGTTTCTAAGGCCCTTACTGCCACCTTTGTTCAGATTTTTCTAGGGTGTGAGTATTTTGGGCTTTTGTTTTGTTCACAGTAGGCTAATACAGGAGAGCTGAAAATGTTACTTGAAATAGTGAGGTTACTTTCAGCTGTCCTAAATCCAGGTATGTAACATGTTGGGAAAAGCAGTAAAGAGTTGCAAGACCTGCAAGAGAGTTGAGGAAAATCCATCAGGACACTAAATGGCAATGCAGAAGTAAGAAGGCTGGAGTCAAGAGAGGGGCAGAGCTGGACCCATTTTTTTTTTTCTCAAGAAGGTAAACATCCCGTAATGTTCATAAATATTTTTTCCCATTTTTGCCTTCCCAGAATTCTAAATATGTGTTTTGCTGTCTCAGCCTTCTGCAATCTTCTGCAAAACAGCCAGTGTTTTCTAGGAGAAGGGACCAGGTGATGAGATGCGATAGTGCTGCTCCTGTGTAACTAACCACACTGACAGACAGTCTGTAAATTGCCCACATTATTGAACATTGATGATGCCATTAAAGTGGTAAATTTAATATTATAGTACTATTAGATTTCTCCCTCATTAACTCTGATCTGATAAACAACCTCCGGCATATTTTGAAGGTAATGGTCACCTTACAATCACTACTGCTCCTCTCTATTGGCATTTCAAGCTCCTATAGATTTATATATCTTCTGTCATCTAACCTGTACTTACTCCTTTATTTTTTTCTTTGAACTTGTGCTTACAAGGAGACCCTTTTCTAGAGGACCCCGGGCATGCAATTAAAACTTCACAGCAAGAATGAAATCATCCTAAATTCCATTCCTGAGCTTTAGGACAAAATTTGTTTTAGAGACTAAAATGAACCCAAAGTTGAGGCAAGCACTATGCAGATCTCCAGAGGTGCTTTAGTACTGGGTACTTTGTAAGGGTTGGTACAGAGTAACGCTGGTAGCAGTGGTTGTGTTCTTGGCTTTTGCAATCAGGTACCAGAGCAGTCTGCAAAATCTTGATGGAGATGTAGGTGGTGAAGAGAGGACCAAGCAGGTGCTTGTGGCAGGGGCTGTGATGGGTACTCGGCACAGCCCTGCCAGGCAGAGCTGCCCTGCCTCATTGTGCCTGGGAGATGGAAAAGCTCAAGAAATGTTTTTCAGCTGTGTCTGTCCAGCAGAGACAACTTCCATTCCCAAACCTTAATCGTCATGCAGCAAAACCATGATCCACAGCTTAACAAAGTAACCTTAGCTCCTCTCGGCTGGCAGGGAGGCTTCTGTGGCGGTATCACTTGCCTCCTTATTTTCCTAAGTGAGTCATGGTTTAATTAGAGCACTGTCTTGAGGAGGAGGTGGTTGTTATACATCACCTATCACAATGTAAAAGTGGAAAGCAATGCTGAAACGCTGACCCTTAATCTGAAGTGCACCATCTGTGTTTTATTTCCACAACTTGCTGAGTTTACAGTTATTTGAATTCACAGTTTGTTCCCCATTTGCTGTTCCCACATGGTAAGTGAATTGGATCCAAAATGTACTGATGAAAGATTGAGAAGTCTGTTGGAGAAGTTTGTTCCTACCTACAAGAGTGCTGTATCTCACACTTCTTCTACCCTGTGAGTTAAATCCCAGCTGTAAAAATCTCAAGATGGTCTTCTTTCATGGTGGGAAGTTGGGGTTACTATAAGGACAAAGACTTCTTTCCCCATCCTGAAGTGATTTATGGTTTGCCTTCGACTTTGTGATCAAGAAGAGGTAGAGAGTTCACTCCTATCTGACGTGGTATTTGCTTTACTGTTCCTGTAAATTAGTGTGGATGCTTATCTGATGGTGCTTGGCATTGGAGCACCACTCTTATTTAATATAAGCTGTAGTTAACTATTGGTAACAGTTTTCATAGTGCAACATTGAATTATTCTGGTTTTAGAATGGGCAAACAGTTCAAAACAAGGTTGAGTTTCATTTATACTCCTTCGTTTCTAGTTTTTTCTACTGACGGCAATTATTTTCTTAAGACATAACTAGCTCTAAGAAAGATATAAAATATAAACATGTCGTATTTCAAAAGCAAACCATCAAAATGCTGAAGGCTGTATGAACTTAAATACCTTTTTTGGCTTTTGCTGTAGACCACACAAGCTCTGAGAAATTGATTACTCTGGTGCTCGAAGGGGCTTTCATGATACAGAAACAGAGGTTTGCATTGAATTTCTTTCTTTGTGTGTGGGACTTTTTTTTGGAAAGAGAAAGAGCCTTTAAACCCCAGATTAAAAATAATTCATTTCATTGTTTCCTTTTTCCCCCCGTCTAAATCTTATGAAAGAGTTTTCATAAATGATTGGGGAGCTGCATCTCTGAATAAATGTGAAGGAAAATGCTCCATTTCTTTTTCTAATAAAGAGGCTTTTTTTTTTTTCCTGAGCATCCAGTTTAGGTGGTGCCTCACTGAAGTATCATCTGGTGAGAGAATTTCAATGTGGCTTGTGTGGATTTTTTATTTTATGGACACAAAGAGGAGAGGAGTTACTTATCTTCATATTGCAGTCTTCAAATTTACTGTATCCAGTAATCTAAACCCACCATTATCAAACGGTGTGGGCTTCACATGAGGACTGTGTGCTGACCATACCCAAAAAACAGTCCTAGACTCAATGAGGCTATTGTTGGAAGATCAGGAAGGTGAATCTTGAGCGAAAGAATTTTGATCTTTTCTTTTTAAACAAGACAGATAATGGGCCAGCACCTTGAGCTAGATGGTGTTTTCATGAAAATATTGATGTCCCATAAAATTTAAGACTGTTTTATATATTTATAATCAGGCCATTCTCCTGTTCATGTGTGGCCAGTTCTCTTAAAAAAGTAACACAAGGTTTGCTATCTCTTGGTGGTGTTCTACCCCTAACTAGTTCAAACGCTTCTGGAGCACGGCTACTTCAGCAAGAGCAGCTGCTGTGTTTGTGCTGTTGGATTTGCAAATGGAATAGAGATGATATTTTTTCCTTACATTGTCTGGCCCTCGTGCACACGTGCTGCAAACTTGTGAGCTGTCACCTGCATCCACGCCTGTGCCAAGCTGCTTTGCAAGCGATGGCTGTTAGCTGGTGTGATTCTAAACTGCTGCTTGCTAGAACAGTAGTGGTGGATGCTGTTCCCATCGTGCCTGGGCCATGGGAGCAGGTGAACAGGGGTGGCCACACAGCACCCCGTGCCCACTCCACCAGCACCTCCCAGGTGGTGGGATCTGCATGTCCCTGCCTGCCTCAGTGGAGCTTCACGAGTCCCAGCAAAGCAGACGTTGAGCTGCGGGGAGCAGGTTTCCTTGTGAGACAGGAGTCCCCTGGGATTTCAGTACTGCATCTAAGCAATCCTGTCCTTTGAGTTTTGTGGAAAGCATCCAAGACAGACACCTGCTGGCTCTGAAGCAGTCAAGTGCTTTTTCCAAAATATCTTTGGCCCCTGTTCTTGATGTTTACTTTTAAAAAGATACAGGCATGTGTTGGCTGTAAAAGAAAGGGGGGGGGGGGGTGGAAATCATTGCTACTATCACTGAAATTCCCTGCAGATTTAAAAGGAAGATGAAAGTTGGTACTTTAAGAGAAACTCAAAGCCCTTGGGATAAGCACAGCAGAAAACAGAAATATGTTCTGTATTCTGTCTGATTGCTTGCAAAACCGAGTGCTGTATCTGCTACAGAGAGACAGAGCTAGAAATACATATTCACATAGTTCCCCCGTTCTCGTGCCTTGCAAACTAGGACAATACCATTTTGCACTTCCCTGGGCACATTTTCAAACATCAGCTCAATGAAGGTGATAAAGAAATAAAAAGGGTGAGGGAGAAAGGATGGGGCGGGGGGGAAAGTCTGTCTTACGGTATTTCAGATCTCCAGCATACACAGGTGCTTTTTAATCCCTCTGGCCTACATATTCCACAGCCCCTAGGAATAGAGGAGTCGTGATGTAATGCTCTTTTCCTCACACTCCCAGCTTAAATACAGATGGAAATTGTTGTCATGTGTTAGAAATGTCACCAATAATATAAAAGGCAGGCTTCTGCATTCTCCCTTTTGCACTGTCAGCTGCTGCTGCCAGCTTATTCTTCCCTCTCAAACCTATTGTCATGTGGCAGAAACCCTGATGTAAGTAAGCCCTGTCCTCCCCCTGCTTATGATCCCTGCATTTTTTATTCCCCTCTGCTGCAGTGCTGAGGATCATTACATACCACGACTTAAAGACAAGACCTCACAAAGGAAGGATTAATCTTGTATTTGTGCTTGAATTTCGAAGGACTCAGGCAAGTGAGAACGTTCTGTTGTATTCTCTTTTTCTGTGTGTGTCTCTTTCCTAGATGCTAACGTAAGACCTGAAAAGCAGGAAATGTGATAAGCTGGGTCTGTGTTTACTGAGCGAACCCAGCGATTCCTCAGCTGCAGGTTGCGCGCGTAAGGCAAGAGCGGGTTTGTAACGGGAGGCAGGGGAGGCTGCGGGGTTGGGAAGGGAGCTGCGGAGCGAAGCTGCACAGCCTTAGCCCAGCCTGGGAGGACAGATGGCTAGTGCTGCTTTTTAATTCATCAAGCAGGCTTTACGTGAGGCCCGTTGGCGAGCGGGTGTGCTGCGAAAAGCGGGGTCAATGGGCACGAATAGGCTGAGATCAGGACCAGATGCCTGCCGAACAATGGGGCTTTTGAAAGAAATGCGGGAGGAAGCGTGGCGCTTGCTTTGTACAGCCTCCGCATTGCAGGTTGGAATGGGGCAGCTCCGATTTAATGAAGTGCATTCCTAAACGTGGTCGTCAGCCCGGGCCGGGAGACAAGGGGACATGTCAGAAGGGGGCTTGTGGGGCCGGCGTGGGGAGGGGGGGAGCGATCCACTGATGGATCGCCCCGAACAATGCAGGCTTAGTGTTGGATGGGAAAAACCGTCGATACATCCCTGTGCATATTAATGTGATACAGCAGGTGTTGGTAAGTGTCTGTCCCCACATTGTTCTCCTGAGGCTCAGCCGAGGAGGGGGCAGGAAGGAGACCTCCGAGGGATGCGCTCATCTGGGGTGGAAATGTAGCTGCTCCCCAGACGGCCGCGCATGCCGAAAGTAAAGCGGGAGGCGAGAATCTGCGCGTTTCTGCTCCTGGGGTTGCAGTGTGGGGCAAGGTGCTGGCTGCTGAGAGCTGAGCTGGGCAGCAGTCCCCAGTGCTAGCTCTGGTAAGCAAGGGGACAGGCTTGGGGGGGCTGTTCACTTCTTAAAGGAATAGCAGAGCCGGGAGCATCCTTTTTTTCTGCAAAACATCCCCTACACTAAGCAGGTGTGAGTGCTGGGAAGTGAATCTCCTGAGAGCAGAAGGCTGGGTCACCAGGGCAGAGGGCAAGGAGGGAGGAGGAGGCAGAGATGGTGTCTCAGTTGAAATTCTGTAGTAAGTTAAAAAGGGCATATTTTTTCCTGCTTCTCTAGAAATTTGCAATCAATTGTAAATAAGTTGCAGAAGATACATGTGAATTGCAATAAACAAGATGTACAACATGTATAAAACCAAACAAAATACATAGTTCTGCATTTGCATGTATCCTGCTGCACTGGCTCAATATCCTTCCTTAACGTAGTTTTCTATGTAACAGAAGTAACACCCCTAAATGCTTACAGCCATGAAGGCTTGCAGGGAGGAGTGTACATAGTTTGTCATTATTATATGTAATTCTTAATAAAAAGACACCCATTTAATTGCTGCCATTGTGTTGTCTGCTCCCCTTGTGATTTGTGACATGCTATACTGTATTTGTCAGTAGAATGAAAGGGGTCTTTGTTCCTTATTTGTATTATAGCACACTGCTTCTCTCAGTGAAAATGGAATATTTGCCTTTAGAGCTAAGTTGGCTGGTGATCTGTGTCCACCTTACACTGGGAAGGGTTTTGTGTTTTTTCTGGGAGTGTCAAGAAGAATTTACAGGCAATGCTTGTATTATTTTATTTATTTTTACATATCAGCGTGTTAATAGTGATGAGGCGCGATGAGCTTCATTTGCCCATAGGACAGGTAAATTGTGGCCAGTTGCTGCAGCATCTTCACGTACTGCAGCTGCCTTTTCACGTATCCCGTGTCTGCGGATGAATGTCCAAGTCAACCACGAGCTAGGATTTAGTCCTTGTGCACCTTTGATCATTTACTGCTGTCTAAACTGCAGACAAGAGTTTGGAAAAATAAGCCAAGAGTCTGTTATATGGACAAGCTTGTGTACCTACTCAAAGGCTGGCCAAAACCATGGACTGATGAAGGCAGTTACTGAACAACCAGCTATGAGAGTGACTATTTGGGGATGCCAGCAGAACATTGTAGAGCTCTTTCCAGCTGCTGATGCCAAGCGTGTGCTGAATTAGGCTAAAGTATCATCCAACATTGACATCGTTATCAGTTGCTATCTATTTACTGTCCTTTTGATACTCTAGCTACTTGGTATCAGTCTGCGTGCATGTATTTAGTGTGAATGATTGGTGGCTGGAATTGGTAGCCAAAACGGACCAAATTTAATGCAGTGATTGCCCAGACAATTAATGAGACTTCTTGTAACACACTTGCATTGCATGGATGCATGGAGCTTGTCTTCAAATTGAACTACCAGGTTCAGCAGCTTGAGCCTTAAGTCATTAATTATGCTTATTTTCTACTGTGTAGTGCACAAAGGAAAATGGGCAAAATACAAAGTCTTGCTCGGTCCCAGGAGGTGATGGTCTGTTGCAAATGGCTTTGCTGTTTGAGGGTCTGGCTCAGTGAAGGGCCATATTGTGAACCTGTTGCTTGTTTGATGTGTGGCTCCTTCTGCAGTGTGGGAAAATATATCGAGGAGTACCTTTGCTCTGGAGAGAACAAGGATTTGCTCAGTAGTGCAGAATAGCAGGGAGTGTTTTCTCCCTTGCCAGCTTGTTTCCACTCGTCATTGCCTACTGCTTGCTCCTGTCAGATGGAGGCAATGATGGATCCATGTAGATCCAAGAATGATGCTTCACTTCCTTCTGGGAAACTGCTACAGAGCTGGTGACAAAGAGTGGTGGCAGCTGCTCCAGGAGCACTTTAGCTCCTTGCTATTGAAGTGTTGCAGAGATGGCTTTTGCTATAACAGCAATAAGCCTTTTCCAGTTGAATTTCTTTCCTTTTTTTATACACTCTTTTAATGCAGGTAATCCAACCTGCAATTTGAAGCTTAGAGTATCCCTTTTGTCATTATTGACAACCCCTAGCACAAGTAAGGCTGTCATAGTAGTCAAAGTGTTGCAGAAAGAAAAAAGCAGCATTGAAAGCCATTAATTCAGCAGCAGAAGCTGATTAAATGGTGCTGGGTTCTTGACTCTGCATCTGACAGTAATAATACTTACCCTGCATTTCAGTCATTTAAAAGTTCATATGCTGCAGGTAAGGCTCTTGCCTGTGCTTTGAAGCTTGTGCATAGACGTCTTTCTGACAGCCTTCCACCCCTTCCAGTACACTGAGTCTTGAAATGGGTATGGCAAGAAGTACTTCTCAAATTAATGCATATTAAGTCATTCTGGTCCGGAGAAGCTGGATGCTGTGGTGTTTAATAAAACTTATTCAAAATGTGGTGCTATTTTCAGTCAAATTCCATTAAATCCTGTCTTGAAATCCTCTGAATATTTTTCACTTGAATATTCTGGTAAGCATGATGACTGGTTCACTGTGTTAATCCTGTATGGTCTTTCTGTCTGCAGCTAATCCTGAGCTGTTGTTGCTGTTCTGCAAACATGAATAAGATTCTTACCCCCCTCCCCTTGGTGATATCCAGTAGAATTCCAACTGACTACTGGAAGATAACAGATCAAATGTTCTAGTCTTACTTTTTGTCCTCCTGAAGTATG
Source organism: Chloroceryle amazona (assembly GCA_027560015.1). Taxonomy (NCBI): domain Eukaryota; kingdom Metazoa; phylum Chordata; class Aves; order Coraciiformes; family Cerylidae; genus Chloroceryle; species Chloroceryle amazona. The sequence goes on along the minus strand of JANHFX010003134.1, from coordinate 20,985 downwards.
AGAGTTGAGTTTCTTTTACTTAAAAAACAAAACCCAGAGAAGTAGGAAAAACACCCTTGCTGTCTTGTGCTCTGTCAGAAGGCACTGGCTCTGACTGTGTAGGATGTCTTCAGGAATTTCATCTGTAGACAAATCTAGAAGAAAAAACATGTTTAAAGGATGTTCCCAGATTCACAGATCTGACAGAATTTCTATCACAACTTCTCATTAATTAGTGATGAAGCTGATAGTGATAGCTGTGGTTAATATTTCTGCCCTAAAATAAAGTTATCGGATATTCCTAGTTTGTCTTTGCATAGTGAAATGTGGGTAGGAACAGTGAAATAATTTTTTTTCTTCCCTTTTTTAATTATTTTTTTTTTTTGTCTCCCAAGTTGGACCTGACAGTGGGAGATGTGCTTTTGCAAAATCCGTCTCTTTCTGGTGGTAAAAAACACCATTTCCTTTGGGACAGATAATGTCACCTCAAAATTAAAACTTGACCCCCTTTCAGACTGAGTAGAAGAGTTTATGTAAAGAAGGGAGGTAGTTTAACTTTAGGTTGATTCCCTCCACCCCAGCTGATTTCACCTTTGTATTGCTTTATAGTAAGATGAGCATACTTGCATAAAACATGTTAATATCAGTGTGCCCTGTACTGATGTAGTTACATAAATTGTATAGTTTTGACGTGTGTGTGATATAAATGTTCACACTTGTATTCATCTGCTAAGGTCAAACTTACAAACTGGGGAGTCCATGGTAACTTTTTCTTAAAAATTGAATAATATTTAGTTGACGTTTAGTTGAGCTGTGTCTGAATGACTTTGTTATATATTTTCTGAAAATTTTTAGTATTGAAATAGGGAAAAATTGACTAAATTAATAACGTAGTCCTGTCAGCAATTAAGATATGGCTGTGAATATCGTTTACTGTACTGAAAAGTCACTTGTGGATTTCCCTACCCAAACTGGTGGTGTCCTAACTGGAATTAGCAGTTGACGTCACCTTCTTTGGCCTGAGGAAACTCTTAATCCATGGTAGCTTGGAAATTTTAATTAGTTTTGGGCTTTTTTTGTGTGTCTGTGTTTTGTTTTCACTAGGGTACAACACTGCCTTTCAATGCATTCGAAGGTAAGATGAGAATCAGGCACACAAAAATAGAAAAAGCTTAATTCTGTTACCAAAATCATGTTATATTGGTGGAAAAAAAAGTAAAAATGCTCCTCTTTTCTCCCCTTTGTGCATCCTCTCTGGGTACAGGTTTTACCAGAAGCCTTCAGTAAGTTTATTGCTAGCGTTGAGAGCACTGTGGTGTTGTAGTTGAACATTAATTTAAATGAATGAGGAGCAGCTGAATAGTAGTGATGTGGAAGAGCAGCTGAATAGTAGTGATGTGGAAGGTGCTACTGGAAGCACACGCTTTGTCAGCACTGCAGTGGTGATTAATAGTGTGTCATTTCTGGGATAGTGTGCTAACAGTTTGGCACCAGAATGCAAGCCTGTGATAAAGGTGAGGAAGTGGCTGGGGGGAAAAGAAAAAAAGTCTCCTCTTCCTCTCTTTCTTACATGGACCACAAAAAGAACCTGAGGCTTGAGACAGCCCCTGAGGCTTGGGCTGAGGAACTCAAGTCCTCCTCTTTAGCAGAGGCTGGGAATGGGCTACAGCAGTGCAACCTACATGTACAGTGCTACAGCGATGGCTGGTTAAAGGTGTGTTTTGAATGTAATTTAGTTGACAGGTGCTAGTGTCCTGGTGTTGACAAGGCAATATTTTAACATGTGATAATCTGCCATCCTTTACTCTTAAGGGAAATCGAGGGTTTACCACATTCAGATGCATGAGCTGAAAATGTCATTTGCCTTTTCTACACAAAGACTTAATTTTTTTTTTTTTTTTTTTTTTTTTTTTCTGGTGAAGATGAAGTCAACTCATTTTGAGTTCTAATCAGGAAGTGATTCAGAGTCTGTGCTCATTAAATCCTTCCCTTCACTCCTGGGACTACCAGCGAGGATGTCGCACATTACCTGCTGATGAGATGATGTTTTTGTGCAGGAGATGAATGTCCCAGAAAGTATTCTTATAGTGCTAAACCACTGGGAAACTGGAAAGTGTCTAGAAAGCTACAGTAAGGCTGGAACTTGAGTACTTGAGCTAGTTTTATCATCATTCTGTTAAGTAGCTGCTTACCCATTAGAGAGAGCTCATCTTTAATCATATGTGATTTAGGGCACATGAAGGTTGAGCACTGCTGTTCTCATTATTTGAAGTTTCAGATTTTCTTTGGGTTATTAGGGTACATTTAATTCTCATTATCAGCTCCTTTAGTCATCATTTGATTGGATGGATCCTTTTCAATTTTTTCCCATTTTTCCCTTTCTCATATTTCATGTGTTCTATTGTTTTATTAGTTCAGTGGCCTTTGTGGGTCATTGAAGTCTAAGTATTCTGACTTTTATAAAGGTCTTGGTGACTAAATATTAGTGAACTCTATTCATCTTCCTTGTGCTTCTCCAAGACAGTGCAGTCTGAATTTGAGCTGTGCTGTGTGACAGTATCAGCATGGTGAATCAAAACCCATTTTCTCTCCACAAATGAAGGTGTCCATTCAGTACACTGCACTGATGAGTTTCTGCTTCAGCGTTTGGGGTAAATAGGGTCCCTGCAATAGATGTGGAGGAGAAGCCAGCCTGTGGAGCTTTGCTAGCCGAAATAAATTTATGTCCCATGATGCAATTAAAAGTATATTGTTGAATTCTTGGGAGTTCTAGGAAAGACTAACAAGTTGAGTATGGTTGACTTGAATTTCCAAATTATATAAGAGGAAAAGGAAGAGTTTGCATTAACTTTATTAGGGAGCCTGGTATACCAAAAGAAGTCTGTCTGGAAAATTCAGGCATGTAGTGGTAGACTCATATTTTGAGACGGTCCTTCTTGAGCACCATCTAGGATGCATTTTCCTAGCTTAGAGTGGCTCTTGGTCAGAGCTGAATAGGCATGAGTCTGAGGAGAAATTGGCATTCCGATGTTTGGAAATCTCAGAATTGAGGGCAGAGAAAACTGTGGGTGATTTCACCCACAGTATTTAAAGTTTGGGAAACTTTTGAATGGAAGTCACTGAAAGCAGAAGCTCATAACCGAGTGTGTGAAACAGGCTTTTCAGGTGTTGCTGCTGGCCGCATCTGACACAGGCAAAGCTTAATTTTTTTAAACAAGGTGTGATTTTAATGCTTCCCAAATGTTGCCTTTATACATAGAACTCTTTACATCTCTAGCTGCAAAATGGCACACTATCACCATGGGGAGATCTTTCTTTAAATTGATGGACCTTTCTCTAATACAAGGTCTGCTTCCCTGTAAAGGAGATACTAGGGTTATATTATCTGGCAGGGCAAGCTGGTAAATGAGATCTTATTATCTCAGTGTGTTCTTTTAGTAAAATATTTAAAAGTGGCTCACTCCTGGTGAATTACCTGCTGACCTGATCCTCTAGCAGCCTTATTAAATAGTTGCCTGTTGTAACACTCTTTGTGAAGTTAAAGCATGTCCCACTGCACTAAGCACTATTTCAGATATCCCCACTGTAACAAAAAGTCTTTATATAGTAATAGTGCAAACCGATGGCTCTCATGGGTGCTTTCATAATGAGTTTTTATGGTAACTATTCTCTGATCCCTTTTCTCCTTTTTATAGTGTATCAAATTTACTCAATTTCTCTCCACATTCATAGAGCTTAACAAATATGCCCTTCTAACTTCTCCAGTGTTCCAGACAACAACACTTCTGAGTTTACCAAAACAAACTGTGGCATAAAGTAAAGGTATCTTTGCGGAGCACAGTTGATTGGGCTGGCATGGTTTAATGAGCTTCTGCTCATCAGCCAAGCTACTGCTGCTAGCCAGGTATGCGCCTTCTGCCCTGAGCAGATGCAAAAGGAAATGAATTAGATCAAAATCTTAAACTTTTATTATTTAAAAGTTCATGCTCTGCTTGAGTATTGGGTGCTCCAATGCTATTGCATAGCCAGTGGTAACTTGATTTCTTTTGGTCATCTGTCTATATCCTGAGAAGAGTTTTAAAAGCAAATAAATATTTCAGTTTGCCATAGGGCAGTTGACATCTGTCCTTGCTGGTGCTACTCGAGGTTTGCAATACTGCTATGGCAACAGAAGTAATGGGGATGTGACCAGCACCTGAACAAACAATTGCACTTGCGCCTTGGGCTTTGAATCTATATTCCTTGGATGTTCTTGGGTGGAGTGGAAGAAATCTTAAACTCCTTTGATGTCTTGCCTGACCTCATATCTAATTACTTTAGTTTTTGATAGCTTTCCCTCAGGAGTTTCTTATTTTAAATGCATTTTGCAAACACACATTTAAATGAGCCTGACACTATTCATTTTTTTAGTCTATTTATTTTATATTGCTGACCATACCTTTGTACTTGAACCTCTTCCTACAGAGAGTCTTCAGTGTACTTCAAGAACCTGTGGTCTGTCCTTCTCTCTGAAACACAAAGCATGATTGGGTTAAAACCTTCTGTTTTTTTCTCCTTTGACTCATAAGCCTTTTTCCTGTTTGACTATGTTTGGTTTTATTAGGCAATGAGAAACAAGTGCTCAGACACTGCCAGTTCAGGTTCTGTGATTTGTACCAGTCAAGCTTGCCAAATGCCTTCTTATGTATTGAGACTTGTGGCACTGAGAGTTGGCAGCATGCAGTGGGAGCTGGTGGTCTGGACCACAGTTTTGCGATGGCCCAGCAGGCTGATGGATATCTCTGAGCTGTGTATTCTCTGGCAGCTTCCTGTCTTTGCCACTGGCCACCTTCATCTCTGCATGCTGCAGGCTTATCTAGCTCCCAAAAAAGGGGGGATTGAGAAAATGACCTGTCCTAAGCGTACTGCAATCTCTGTTAATAGGAGAGTGTTCCAGCTGGGTGCAGGGATAGATCTTTTGCATATCCTGCCACTATTAATCTCAATCCTGAGAATTATTTTTGCCCCCTGAAGAGCTATTTTGTTAGATGTCAGCTGTGTTTCAAGAATGGGTTGGGGATTATGGGCAGAGAAGATAAATGTCAGAATGTTACGTGAAGCAACATTAAGGAATAGTCCTACTTTATAAAAAACTGCTGTAGGAGCTGGTGTGGCTGCTCCTTTGGTCTCTGCTGCTGTTTGGCAGAGCCTACAGACTGCCCAAGCTTTGAGCAGCAGTAGGACTAAACAGCTTCTGCATTCAAAGCATCTCTAGCTTAAAGTTTTATTAGAGAAGGTTTGTTGGGCTCTGCTTGCAAGCCAATATGTACCACACTACCCCGACTGTGATGTCCGATACCATCTCGGTAATTAAGTGCCAGCATCCTACAGCACAGTGGGCTTAATAGACTGTCAGCAGCTTAAATGCCAGCTGATATTAAATTTATCAGTTTAACTTTTTCGGCATTCTGCAGCTGACACACGGTAACAATGACCATGGCAAGTTATGTGTAGACAGTGCCTACTGCACAGGCACCACTTGGTTGCTTTAATTGCTGATCTGTTATCTTCTTCAAAAGACAGGAGGGGTGAAGGAGAAGAAAGGCAGCACTACACTTACAGCAGGTTTTTGCCCAGCTCCCATCAGTCCATTCTCTCATAGACCGTTTGAGTTTCCAGTGCATTAGGCTGTGATGACCAGCAAGGCAGCTGTGACCCCTGGGCAGTGGGAAGGGGCACAGGGTGGCAGGCCAGCCCACAAAGCCTGTTTGGAAGGTCATAGAGATGCCTGGCAAGTGCTGGCAGTGGGTGTGCAGGGTGCTGGTAGCTGGCTGTGTGAGTGGGGCTGGGCTCTTCCCCTTGTCCCACACAGGGCACTCATAGCCACCACTGAAATGGATGCAGCTACAACTAACTGCTTTTTTTTTCCTTTTTTTTTTTTTTTTGCTGGAATGGCCCAGCTGTCAAAAGGAAGGGAGCAGAACTGAACAGCCAGGAGGTAGGAGAGGGCCTGGGGCTTGGATTTGCTTGCGCTGTTGTGGAGCTGCACACTTATTGACTGCTCTTTGGGGCAAAGCCATCCATTATTCGGCATCACGCAGAAGGCGTGGTACTGTAAGGTCCTAGTTGCATTAGAGTTCCTCCGGTCTCTCCAGAATACAAATAATAGTGAGAATTCATCCCTCTCTGCCTTATTTTCTCCCATTATAAGTTGAAGCTAATGATGTGCTCTTTTTTTAAAGCTCTTTGGGATCGGTGGATGAAAAGCACTATGTAATTATTAAAGTGCAGCTTTTATGGTGCTTCCTTTAGAAGGAAAGGGAAAAAAAAATAATCACTTGGCAAAATATTGTGTTGTAGATGGAGCTTTGGAAATCTGACTTTCATTGTTAAATCTAAAATTAAAAGACAGTTGTGCTGTGTGTTCTCATACCAAAACCAGGCCTGTGTTGGGGCTGCATAGAAGTTTTCTGTACCACTATAAATATAAAAGAAGAGCAAATTGAAACAAAAGAAGGGCTGGTCAAAAATGAAATGAAGTAAAGCCGGGGTGCTTGTGAGTGCCACTTTACTGTCTGTGGGTCTCAGAGTTCCTTAGGCAATGTAACATCGAGTTCTTAGTGGCGTATATGCTTCTGGCCACATCATTTTCATGGTCATTAAGTTCAAATGCTTGTCTGTTTCCTGAGATGAAAGAAATGAGAGCTCTCTCAAAAAAAGAAGCCTACAAATTCTGAAGCAGCTGTGCTACATGCAATTTGCCTGGGAACTATACCTCAAAATACCATTTTTACCTACTTTGAACAAGGCAGAGGCTGATATGAGTGCCTCATTGTTTTGCCTCAAGACTGTTTTCCCAGAAAATATCTTTCAAAATATTTATTTTTTTGTATGTGCATGCATATAATTATAGATAAAGGCTAATTTGTGTCTCTAAATATTGTACTGTCAAATGAAAGCTGAGTGGTTTAATACCAGAATGGGACTTCACATTTAAATCATGCCTATGTGCTTTTTATGTTTTTACAATAGATTCAGTAGCTAATCATCACCTAAATTGGCTTTCCTAAATGACATGCCATATTAGTATTCTAATACTTTAGCTGGAAAACAGGAAGCAAAAATGATACTGCATTGGGTCAAAATTGGAATATTGAAGTTAAAAAGAAGACCAAAAATAATACCCCATTTGTCTGTCCATGCGAAGTTAGCCTTGCTGATCACCAGAATGCTGGAAAGTGTGATGAATTTGACTAATTCATTGAAAATCTCAAAAAATGCAATAAAAACTAACAAATACATAATTTGTGTAGCAAACTTCAAACACCAAGGCGGAATTCTTGCTCAAAACACCACAGGGCGTTATCAATATTTAGACCTTAATTTCCAGTTAAAACCTACCTGTGTGCTGTCTTCGGGAAATTCAGATGGGTAAACTCATGACACTGTCACTGTGAGGGGATCATCCAAATCACAGAAAGAAAAAGCTGTGGAAGTCAATTTTTTCAGTCTCAAAATCAATAAAAGTGAAGTATTTCAAGGGAAAAGTCTGTTTTCTCATGCATTGTGCCAAGCTGTTCATGCTCACCATTCATTTTTTTGTGTGATATCAGATGTGGCTGGATCAAGCAGCAAACAACTGTCCATCACCCAGCTGGAAAAAAAACTAATGCACTGCACAGCTCAGCCAGTATTTGTATGGTCAGCCCACATGATAATGATTTAAATGATCATAAAGCTCTCTTTTTATAATACAGATTAAAAATTAAAAACAAAAAAAAAGCACAAAAAAACAAACCACAAACAAACCCAGGAAAAAAAAAAAAAACAGGCTTACTGGTTGCCACCATTTTCAGAATTCTTTTGCTGTAGGACTGTTTAGAAGTTCCTGTGAAATCTGTGTTATTGAAGTCCAACTGAAAATGCTCAACTAAATATGACCCCAATCAGTTAAAACATTTGCAAGTTACAGAACTGTGGCCAAAAGATGTCTTGCTTCTGCCAAAAAAATACTTAATTTTTAAAAAATGTCATTTTACAGGTAGTTAATTTTTAAAGCAGACAGGTGTCTCTTTGGTCTTTAGAACCCATCTTTTATTGGGCAAGAGATGAAAATGAAGTAGCTATGGAGAGCTTGCGCAGACTTGTTTTGGAATGAAAAAACCTGCAGTTTTAGCACTCGGTGTTTTTTGGTGTGCTTACAAATGTCTTTGTGTGGAGTACTGAGGGGAACTGTTGCCTTTACAGCCATGATGCATTCCAGGTACAAGTTTTCCAACTATAAATTGCCTTTATTCCCTTCTGATGTCTGGTTTTGGAGTTTCAGAGAGAACAATTGCATACTGTGGGTATGGCAAAGACAGGGCTGTTGCATTTGACGTGGTGTCATCGATTTCAGGTGCGCATTGGACCGCGGCTTCATTGCTCTGGTGGGGCTACAGATGATGCTTTTGAAGGGAGCAGGTAGAGGGCCTTCAGCTCTAGTGCTGCTGTGTAGTGGCTACTCACCAATGTTACAATTTGGTTCAAGCCACTTGCTGCCAAATTTCCTGAGTTGTCCCAGGAGATGAGCATCCCCTGACTTGGGGAATAATTAATCAGTTTGTTTATAATGCAGGATCATTTGTCAGACTTCAATTTGGTTATTTGTTGTGTTACTGATTTTGATGGGAATTATTTCTTTATTGTATGCATGTGGATATTTGTATAAAGAACTGTGTCTCTGATCCTGGTAACTGACAGCACTGACTCCTCAGGACAGTGCTCTTCCCTCTGGAAATACCTCAGCCTTGTAAATAAGGAGTTTGCATAACACTGGCTAGAGACTTAAAAGAACAAGGACATCTCTTGAACTGATTAAGTATGTAGGTTTTGTTTTGTTGCTTTACTACATATAAAATAGGTCCTGAACAAACTTCTGAAGGGATGAGTTGCATTCTTCCAATCTTGGAGACATCTAAATGCTTTAAATATCATATTAAAATGTACTGTGTTGTTGCAGTTATAACCATGAGGAATTACTGGGTGAAACATTCTTTGCATGTCTTGAGAAATCAGCCTTGTAATAGTGGTGCTTTCTCATGGAAAAGATTCTTTCCTTTGGGTTGTTCTAAACTCAAGTTAGAACAGCAAAAAAACCCCTGTCTCAGAAGAGAGTCCTGTCTCATAGTTTAACCTCCTCAGCTTGTGTAAATCACTGCAGGCTTGGGTAAGCAAATCTATTCATATCAAGCCACTGAATGTCTTGAGGTTCACCTATGACTAAATGGCAGTCTTTAAAAATAGTCCAAACATCAGAAAGTTCTTGAAATGTTTTATGATAAAATATCTACTTTAAATAGATGGGGTAGTCTCAATTGCCTTGTATAGTTGGTTCATTTTAATGGATTTTTATCCTCTTTGCCTGATCAAAACAAATGCAGCTCACCTCTGGTACGAGGTCAGATAGGCGCTTGATGAGATTTGCTAATGCCCATGGTTATAATAACAGGCATGGACCAACTTGACGTAAAAGTCCTCCTTTGCACTCAGCGCTGCACATCCAGGTCACCTGCTCCTCTGGGAGCAATTCGGGGCAGTCTCTGGAGTGTCTGACACATACTGGGCATCTTACTAGATAAAGAGTGAGGTTGGGTGTCTGGGTCCTGTTCCCAGTTAAAGAAGGGCCAGTAAAGACTAATTTAGGAGTGAGAAGGCCTAGTAAAGAATAGCTTTTTTTTTCAGTTGTGGCTCCCCTTTAATTAAGGACCTTCCCCAGCATTAAGCATGCTGTTTGTCTACTGAGGTCAAGTTGTTTTGAGAATCTTCATGTCTGGGCTTTTACTCTTTGAGAATTTGGTGCCTATATCAGGATGCTGCTTAAACAAGGCTTGTGCTAATGGACCTTAGATCTGAACTTGTCAGTTCTAGGTTTTTCATAAATAGAAATTGGCACCAGTTTGAACTACAGGTAGCTCACATCATTGGGATGCAATACATAAAGACAACACATACCAAACAGCTTCAGATGAATATGAGGGACAGACTATTCACTGATTGGCACCTACAGAGCTCACAAAAGATGAGATACTACTTTTTTTTTATGAGGATGAAAAGGCTCCTCTTAAGTTGAAAATCAGTTATGTTCTTTATGAATTTAAACCATTTATTGGGGCAGTAAATTTGAAGTAGAAACTGAATGCAAGAATAATGTTGAACCCTACACTGGGCAAGTAGGTTATGGGCCACACACGCAGGCTTGAAAACATTTATTTTTAAACATCTTATTATGTAAGGGGCACAAAACAATGTAAAAGACTTAGGGCCGTGCTTGCAGCTGGCCTGGATCCACATAGCACCATGGATTTCAGGGTAAGAACACCAATTTCTGCCAGTTGAGATCCTGGCCTTTAATCTGTCATCAATCTATAAAATCAAGCTGCTCTAATTACCAAAATGCCTGTCAGAAATACGTTTGCCTGAAATTATAAAGCTGAGTTGGATCCTGGAACCCACACGAGTCAGCAAACACTGTGCAAATCTGAGTTAAACCATTTGTTTGCCCACTTAAGGAGAGGTTGTCCACGGTCATGGTATGTGTGGAAAGACAGCGGGGGAGTGAGAGGAACAACTGAAACATATGGCCAAAGTGAGCTGTCTCTTTATTCCAGTGCATCAGGATAAGACAAGCTGTTGAACCGATGAGAAAACTTCTTTATATATATACCATATTTCAAGATGAAAACTGGAAGAAATTCAATACCACCGATCTTGCATATATGTTTGAATGAAGGTACAGCAAACTGTTAAACTGCAAGCAGGGATAAAAGCCCCCAAGCCCAGCCTTCCCAAACCCATAATAGCTGCATCATTATGTAAAAGAAAACAGCAATTCCCTAACCAAAGTGTCCATAAACTGAAACCTTATCAATACTTCCAGATGCTCACTGACTTTATGATACCGTTAAGTTTAATTGTGCTGATATAATGGATTGTATTTGCATGGAGCAAGGGCTTTTCAGAATCATGGTTGGGGAGCGTGCAAGCTCAAGAGAGGAGCGAGATATATTGAGACTTACTTTTCACTGCATCTTAACTGTTAATTTTTGACCTTGTGTTTCTTGAAGAAAAAAGCGGAAGTGGCATTTTCCCAGTACCTGTGACCTCTTGAATAGTCAAACTTGAGAACTTCCTGTAGCAGCTGCACTTGCTACAATTTATGCCCTTGCAGTGACATTTAATTTAGGTTTTAGTAAGAACCGTCATTTTATTATTTGACTTCAAGGTAAGAATTATAATTTTGAGCTCTATTCCGTGCCTGAATTCTCCCTCATTCAATGAAAGGGGAGTTTTACTGTTAGTTTCATGTCAGAGGCCAACATCCACTGGGTCTGAAAAATCCTAATTTGCGATGAATTCAAGCAGAAGTTTGCTGCCTGTCCTTGAAGCCTTTTATCAGCAAACGCTTTCCATCACGAAAACCTAATATTTGCAGGTTTTATCAGCTGTCCCACTGGGATAAATTCACCTTGTTTTCCATTCCCATCATTAATTCAACACATCTGCTTTGTTTTATAAAATGTAGCGAGTCACAAATGTTGAGATACTGGTAACATTTGATAGCATCAGATCATTTTTAAGAAATTTGGAAAAAAAAAAAGCACCACTATTCTCTCCCTCCCTCTCCCCTAGAAAACTCAGACACCTACAGGGATTTCTTATCTCCAAACCAAGATACTGTCTCTGAGCCAGAAATTAAAAATAGGTAGATTTTGTCATCTTCTTTTAAGTTAAGTGTATAAGTAAAGATACCACTATGACAATTAGTGTCTATAGTAGAGCTTGCTGTGACGTGAGTAACACCAAGCGTCTGTGTCCCATCTTTGCCTTGGCAGTACCTTCTGAAAAGTCGGTGGTGGAGAGTGCAAAAGCCAGAAGGACCCTATTGTAATTGTAGCATGGCCAACATCCAGGTCAGAGACAGCAATCTTGTTTTCAGTGCAAGGGAACAACAGTAGGGACTGACCCCCTGTGACAGTCAGGAATTTAAGAACACTATCTTCCAGTCCCCCAAAGCTACAGATGCTTTGCAAGATGTATGGATATTTTTTTTCCCAAAAAATTTTGTTTGGTTTAAGGTGTCTGAAAGTGTTGCTAAACATGACCTGACTTGACAATATCAAACCAATTTCCCTTCCTATAATAGGAAATAGAACTGAATCTTTTGTGGAAAACGTCTATGATTGTTTTCAAACTGAAAAATAGGATTGTGGCATTTTTTTTTAAGTAGGAATAATGGAAAGTATGAATTCTCCTACTTATTTGAGCATGAAAGCATTGACAAGACCAAAATCATAACATATATTTTGGCTTCTGCTGGTAGTTTGATGTCTTGTGTGCTTTTAATAAACATTCATGGTCCTGCATTCTCATTAAATGGGCATATTTATATTCTAGCACTCAGTTGGGAAGGAAGTATTGCAACTGTTATTTTTATAATGGTGAAATGTGTTTGGCATCAGTATGTATGCAAAACAGAATTCTGGTTTTGGAAAAGTATTGACTAAGTGATCAGCTATTGCAGAGAATTTGAAGAGAATAATGCAAACAAATGAAGAATCTAATTAAAGGACAAAGAAAATTTTAAGAAATCTATATTGGGATTGCTATCCTGAAAGAACACTGTTTCTTTTTATGTTCTCCTAGTAATCCAGCTGTAGTTACTTTCTTGACAGTTGTTTACCTGGTATCAAATTCTGCAAAGTACTTTGGGGCTTGTAGTGGACCGAGCACATTTTTACCTGCCACCAGATGTAAAGTACAATCTATTGGTTTGCGTGTTGCCTGAGAGAGCCATGCTGTTTCATTTACCTTTGCTGGAGTGTTTTCATTGCTTTCTGATTGACTTTCAGCTGCAAATTGTGCCTTGAAGTCCATTTTATTCTGTGTTTGTTATACCCCATAGGACTACAATAAGCAATATTTCTCATGACAATAATTTCACAAATTCAGGAGCCAGGGAAACATGTAGACCCCTGTGGTTATGCACCCACAAAATCTTTATTCTTTAGAGTTATACCATTCATGTTCATGGAAGAGTGAAGCAATTTTGTTCAATGTTTTATGGATATATAGGAGAGAATACAATGTGTAGGCTCATTAGATTATATAGAGCCAGGGGTGCTTCATAGAGGATTAATGAAAACCCTGGATTTTTTTTCCCATGTTACTCTTTGAGGGCTTTTTCTACACATCATATGTGCAATACTTATACTATATTGTTTAGATATTTTGGGAAATTGATGGAGGGCTAGCACTGGCCAATAGCTCTCAACAGGCCTAGCACCATCACCTGCTGATTCCTTCCTGAAATTGTGTTCCTGCATCAAGTACTCTAATTTTTTTTTATTATTTTTTTTTTTGGTCTTACATCTCTGAAGTGATAGCTGCTGTCAGAAATCTAGACCTACATCAGTCCTGGTTTGGTCTGAATGTGTGTGTGTAAATATAACATATGTATTTATTCTGCCATTATTCTGAAGGATTCTTGAAAGTGTTTCTAGGAAGTACAGAGCTCTCTGCTTTTCTTTCTCTGGGTGAAGTATTCACTTTTATTACCATAAGAAAATCTTTAGCTCTTCTCCATTACTGTGTCATTTAGTCATTGTAGGCAGATGCGTTTATCTTCTAAAAAGTGCCTTAAAGATGTTAAAGTGATAGCATTACAATTTAAAACCCTTCTGACACTGTCTGTTCCACTAGAGCACTAAATCTTGTCTTCACATGCGACTGAAAATCAAGTAAAGCTTTCACTTGTCTGACAATTTGTTGCAAAATATAAGAAACTGCTCACACTTTCATACAGTAATGAGTGTGTCATCTCAGGGAAGTTCAAAGAGCAAACCCTTTTATGCTCATAGAAAACATTTACTTTTGAGATCCAGTGCTATTTCCTAAACTTATGTGGCAAGAAATTAACAAAGGATTTTGCAGTTACCACGCCATTTACCACAGTGTCACTGAAATGATGCTGCTCATTCCTATTTGAAAAAGAAAAAACTACACTGTTGAAAAAGCTAAAATTTCCTGGCTGATGGGCCAGAATCAAGCTAAGAAGTATAGAAGGATTTTTGTTGGTTTGTGGGTTTGTTTTGTTTTGGTTGGTTGGTGGGTTTTTTGCTTGTATTTGTGTTTGGTGTTTTGTTTGTTTTTTTTTTTTTTTTCTTCTGTGCATAATGGTGTAGCTGTGATCTGCATGGTGCCATTTAGGAGCGAAGTAAGAAATGGTCTGTCTATATATAGTTTCATCTCCTCGTGCCAAAGCTGTAATGAAAGCTCTACAGCAGATGAAGTTTCACAAAAGCCATGTCTCTTCTAGAGCATCGCAGACATGAAAACAGAGCAAAAATTCATGGTTGAAAGGCCATCATCAGGGTTGAAAGTGACCTCTCTTTTTTTCTTCCAGGTAGACCAAAAGCTAATAACTCTGCATGCTGATTAATTCTCTAGTATGTGGTGATGGAGAGGGGATAGTAGTTCTTTTCTCATTATTTTTTCTCCAGCTTCTGAAATCTGAGTTTCCATAGGGTTTTGTGTTTGTGCACATGTAATCGATGCTGCGAACAGCCTAGTCCAAGACCTTCAGCTCTGTAATAATAGAGGAACAACTGTCGGGTCTGACTTGCCTTTTTAATTATTGCTTCAATCATGGGTACTCAGCATTTGTAAGGGCAATCGATATAATAATCAAGGCATAACTGGGAATCATTGAGTAGCACAAAATCCATCAAATTTATTTAGCCTTTGTGACCCTTGGGGAAAATAAATATCTCATTTTTACTGAATTATTGTATCCATGATAAGGTAAAACTGGATAAGAAGAGATAACTTCTGATGCCAGATGCAATCTTCTCTTACTCTGTTTCCCAGGACAAGAGGATGCCAAGCCAGCAATTTAATGTCTATTTTATGGTGTACATATAAATTGAAGAGACTTGATGAGAGGAAGGATTTCCTCCCTCCATGTGCTGTGGAAATGAGTAGGATTTTCCTGACCAAGGGGATGTTGAGCCTTATCAGAGCTGAGGTCAAGGTGGTAGTTTTCAGACCCAAAGGAAGGTCCTTTACCTTTTGCCTCTCTTTAGCATCCTTGCAAGGCCAAGCTCTCTGTATGAAGTCGGTTGAAACTGCAGATTAGTCCTGCAGGGTGGTTCCTCTGCCTCTCCCATCCCACATATGTAAAAGCCTGAGCAGACCATGGTTTGCAAAGTGGTATAGGCACCACTGACATCTCAGGTACTTGTTTGCGGATTCTAGGCAAAGTGTAAAAAAATAAAAAATAAAAGATCTCTTTGGGAATTAGCACAAGAGTCCTAATGAACCTGTGTCTGTCTGTCCTTTCACATTTTTCCATTCCCTGAGTCTATTGGCCACATTGTAGCATCTGACTTGCCGTACATTTATTGTTACTGGTGTGGAGCAACTGGGAAATGGTTTGTTTTTTAGACTTCAGGATGGATACTGTTTCAGTATCGCTCCACAGAGATGAAAATAAAATTAAGGGGTCAGTTCCTACAACAGTTATTTTGTAGTAGCTCTGTTGGATAAAACTGCATACATGGCCAATGAACTTGCATTGCTTGTTTGATTTGGGTTGTATTGTATGAGCTGAAACAAAAAACACATCCAGACTGCTTTGGAATGGAAGAATTCTGCTATCAGTTCAATCTGTTTTCCTTGTTGTTGTTTCCATGTAATGAAAAGATAAATATGCAAACATATTTACTTCATTAATTTTAAACAGTGCCAGGAAAAAGTCTCTGTCTAGGAATGGTGCAAAAATATTGTAAAAATTAGCTCTACATATTTTGCTTTTAGTCAACTCTGTTAATTAGGATCAAAGTATTGCAATTTTTAAAAGTTCTCACTGCTTCTTCCCACACATTGCCATATTTCAGAAAGATGCAGTTAACTGAGTCTGAGACTGTCAGTAAAGTCTATGAGTTCATGTAGTAATAGCTGGATACCAACACCCCCGAGGCTTCCAAAAATGGTAGGATTAGCTGCGGAGTGAGGTCAGCTTGGGCTGCCTGTCTCTTGGAGTGTCCATGAGGATGGGAATGGGACAACCATTTTCCCACCCATCCTTCTTGCAGGTTCTCTTCTGTGGGTTGGTTGTGTGTGGTTTCATCTTTGCTCTGATGAGACAAGCGCTGTGAGATAGCTGCTTTTACAGGTGTGAAAACAGCTCTTTTTGCTGTGTAATTAGCAATGGGTTACTTGGAGAAAGAAGGGAAAGATGACAAACCACATTAGTGCTTTCCACCAGTGGATTGTGGTTTTGCAGATGAGCTCAATACCAAACGAACTCCACAAAGTTGATGGTTGTCTGAAAGGGCAACTGAGGCACAGACAGGTGATGCACAATCCCCCAAATCCCCAGCAGGCCAGGGAGAGCTGCCACACCAGAGTCATCACGCTCAGAGGTGTTCACGCTGTGTTTCATCTGGCTTTCCACTCAAGCGTGAAGACATTTCAATTTTAAGCAGGCGCATAATTACAGAAGGATGTTGAGTCAGCTTAAAAATCATGCTGAGATAAATAATTTACCTTTATTTGCACTGATTATACTTAAAATTCTAAATACTATTTTTTCTGTGTTTGTGGGGGATTTATGACTGTAATTTACTTTACTGTGTTTCTTTTTCTCAGTTAGATGCTTACTAGTCTCATGCTTTGATATATATTTTACTTCCCTATTATCATGCATTGAAAGACCAGAGCATTGGGATTTAAAACATTGTGTGGACTACTTTGGGTTCATTGCTGAATCTTTGGTGTTCAGACTTGGTCAAGGCTTATTAGAGTTTTGTTTTTAAATGTAAATGCTATGTAGCTGTTTATAAATCTGACATAAAATTCTATACTATGGGCCTAGACCTGGCCTAATATAATCACACTGGCAAAGTGGCAGGGGGTTTATTTTGCCCCCATTGTAGAAGTGTGAGCTCTTTTCCCTCTGGTGAGAAGCCTCTGGCACTCTGCCGGTCCATTCCCAGCGAGACAAACCTTGCTGTGTAATTCATGACAGTTGGGTGAGTTATCGCATGCATCAAATATAGGTTTTCCCAACTCAAATGACTGACAACAGCGTATCAGAATGGGTCATGGGTGAAGGATGGTTATTACTTAACTACAGGTGCCTTGGAGCAGAAATCAGTCTCATTATTCTTTTTTAGTACAGCATCTTCCAGAAAGTGGACCTAGTCTGTAGTTCGGCTATAAAACAAATCCTACCGCAGGCGCTTGCTGCTCTGTACTCACTTCCTCAGCTGTTCCGTGCAACTGGCTGCAGAGCTGTAGCTGCACCAGAGGGGAGACAAAGGCATGGGAGGCATTTCATTTTCAAAATGAGTTTATGGAAAGAGTCTGGCTTTGGTTCCAGAAATTGTCCTTTTTAGCATCTCTTGAAGCATCACGTTTATTTGAATGGATCATGTGTTCCTCTTTACAAAAGGCTGACAGTATTGTCCCCTGCCTTTCTTGGGACACTTGCTGGTTTTCTAATCTGGCTGGACATGCGTACAGCTACCAGCCTTTTCTTCTCTTGTTCTCGCTTGTAATCAACCATCTTGGGTATAGCTGTTGATACAAAGTACTGTGGTAAATTGGGGTGGTTTGCTTTTCTTTTTTGGTTGGGGTTTTGTTATTTTTTGTTGGATTGGGTTTTTTGTTTGTTTGTTTTTGTCTGTTTGAATTAATTTTCAAATGTGAGTGATATCCCCCCCATTAATACAGTAATATTTGAGAGCAGATTGTAGTGACATCTAATATTTTGGTCTATTTGTATTTTGGGCTGAAGTCAAGCAAACAAACAAAGCAATTGTTATGTTTTAGCATTCTTTTTTAATGAGCTTATTAAAATCTACTCACAGCTACAGGATCAACTGTAAAGAGAAGGGAGAAACAGGGAACTCTGGGTAGCACTGTATTTTTGAAGCAATTTATGGGAAAATATTAGACTAAAGGGATATGTAAGGACTCTGGTAGGAAATAAATGGCAATGTGTTGTTGACAGAAAGGGTTTTGGCAAAAGGCTTGTTGTGACTGTTTCTGTGGCTCAGAAAGGAATTTCCTACAGACTGGACTGACTATTAAAAAATGTCTCTGCTTTTAGGAGTTCAAGGCATACAGTGGAGTCTTCCCTGGGAAGATGTCATCTTTGACAATGAAAGCCCGTTGTCTGGACAAAAGAGGAAGTTTCTTTAAGGTAAATGGGATATTTATCCAGAACATAAAGCACGTGATTTTATGTGAAAGGAGTGCTGCGGAATGTGCAATGCAGTCTGTTAGACTTAGCAGGCCTCTTCTGTAAAATGGGGAGCACTTCATTGAGCATCTCTTTTTACAGGTGGTGTCCATAGTTAGGTTACCACCCAGTTATTTCATGTGTATGCTGAAGAGAGTATGTGGTGTGAAACAGCTTGTGGATTTCTTTGCTGCTAATACTGAGAACATTTGCTTTAGTGTGCATGGACATAACATTATTACAGCTTTCATAAACTGGGTAAGTGTAGCTTAAAGTTGTGATACAGTTTTGTAACTTCCATTACTGGATTGAAAACTGGTTTCACTTTCTTACCTATATTAAAAAAAAAGAAATTGTTGGGGGCTCCTTGTTCACATGTAATCTGAACACTCACAAAAACACTATCTTTGTGTTCTCAAATATCTTTGTTTTCTTAGGATGAGAGGTAATGGGCTAAGTTGCACCAGGGGAGGTTTAGATTAGACATTAGAAAAATTTTCTGTACTGAAAGAATGGTGAGGTGTTGGAACAGACTGTCCAGGGAGGCGGTGGAGTTAACCATCCCTGGAGGCATTCAGTAAATGTGTAGACATGGCACTTAATGTCATGGCTTAGTGGTCATGATAATGTTAGGAAGACAGCTGGACTTGATGATTTTGGAGGTCTTTTCCAATCTTAATGATTCTGTGATTCAATGTAAGTTTAAATACTTTTTGTGTATTGGTGGGTTTGCTTTGTTTGTAGGTTTTGGTTTGCTGCCTTTTTTAAAAACAAAACAAACAAACAAACAAAAAAGGCTAAGTACATCTTGTTAGAAATCAACAAGAAGCTGGTCCTTAGCTCACTGACATACTCTCAGAAAAGCAGCAAGGTAGATGTCTGTGGCTTCATGTGCCTGCATACTTCCAAGGAGTCTAATGCCTCCTGCCTTAAGACACTCAGTGCAGCTTCCTGAATGATACAGGCAGTAGGAGGTAGTACTTCTCTTCTGGCATGTGTGTGTGTGTAGAGAGAAAATAGAAAGAATTCCATTTAGTGTTTCTGTTCTGGGGGCTGTTCTGAGATGTCATGTGCCTTAACAGCTCATCTAACACAGCATATTCCAGTGAGAAGTAAGTTTCGGGAGAGAGCCCAAATCACGATGGAATCACGTCAGTGGGACTTTAAGCAAGTGCCTTTGTCATTTTCTGTAGCCCTTTGGTATCTCCTTGTGTAATTCTTGCGTGAAAAACAGATGCTGGAATACCTATTTTGTGTGCTTCTTGTTCATGATGTCATAGTTGTATTTACTCAAAATTATTAGAAATGCTGTATGTCTGAGCAATTTCAAGACACCAGATTCTTTAAGGCCATAAGAAATGTTTTCCATTTAAAAAACTAAGGTTATCCTAAACTTTCCCAAAGACGTTCTGGCAGGGGAATGGCCTGAGGAATAGCAGGACTAAAAGATGCCTCAAGACAACATTTTCAGACCTCTCAATGTCCTACTGTTGGACCACCGTTCTGAGCCTACGGTGTTGAACTGGAAACTGCAGCCAGTCAGTGTGTCCAACCTGTGTGTGGTTTACCTGCTGTCTCTGTGTGCTTGTGGGGACAGTGAAATTACTTTCTTTCCTTCCCCCGTGCTTCTGAAACTGTGACAACAGTTACATTTGCTACAGGTGAGCAAAGAAAAGACCTGGCACAACAGATTTTTTTCAGTTTACTTTTTTAATTTGCTTTGTCCATCTCTGTTTAGGAGACCTGGTAATTAAGATACAAATTTTACTCATGCTGACCTGTGCCCAGGCTCTCCCAGATGCACAGGCTGCATAGTGTACTTCTGCATGTGGCCCTTGTGTTGTGCTTGTCACTTCACAGTGCCCAAGTAATCTTTAATGCTCTGGCATGCAGCTTCTCAGGGCACTAAAATCCTCATAAAGAGTTTATTTTCTTGCTGTTCTCAGCAGCATATATTAGAAAAGTAGTTGACAAATACCAGGGGGAAATTACAATTTCTCTTTCTGGTTCTTAAATAGTTGCCATTGCTGTAGCTTCTAGCCATCTCTTCGTTTTTAACATCCACTGTTTAGGCTGATAGTACACCAGGAAAACAGCATTGTCCCCCCGTTTTACAGAGGGAAAGATCCGTAGTTTCATAGGCTAAATCCTCCAAAGGGTTTTATAGCACTAAAGCTTTTCTGTCCCAGAATCAGACATCAGGTGAAACTTTGCTGTTACTGATGTAAAACACTGAATAATGTTAGTGGTCTTGAGAATTCATAGTTCTCTGTGCAAAGTAACCAGAAACTGCAACCATGTATCAAAATATTTGATTGTATTCAGAAATTTGGACAAGTCCAGGAGTAGCATTCCTAGTTCAACTTATCCCTGGCGCATTGCCACCTTGTCACACAGGGTGCTCTTTGAGGGTTGCTACGCTCTGCTTATCAAAACAGGAAGGAAAAGATGTGATGCCAAAGAGGATGCAGGTCTCCAGAAAGAATGAAAAATTAGATGCTGGCAGGAAGCGGTGTGCTAAGTGCTGAGGCTCATTTGTCCAGCCTGATACTGATCCTTGCTGTCTTCAGCCCATGTTCCCGTACCAGATTAGAAGCACTGATCTTACCTTTTCCTCTCTAGTTTTTGTAAATTCAGGGCTTGGAAACATTCTACAGTGGTTGCCTTTGCTGTGTCTCAGTGTGCTCTCAGAAAGATGGCAGTTTCATTAATCCTCTGTACAAGCTTACTTATATTTGGGG
>JANHFX010003133.1:147871-182606 GCA_027560015.1 Chloroceryle amazona | reverse complement strand
TGCAGGCTGGGTTGGTGGGTGCCCCCCCGCTAGATGTAAACGTTTAAAAAGAGAAAAAAAAAGGGGGGGGGTGGAAATCCTCATTATGCATTTAGCAAACTTGTCTCTGGGCCGAGCGGGGAAGGAGGCAGATAATTGGTTTGCAGAGCAATGTCACTGTTTGTTGCTCTGATGCTCATTCGTAGTGAAGTCTGCAGGTCAAATGACATTCATCGCCAGTAGGTCTGCGGGAGCAGAGAGCCTCTCTGAACGGAAAGTTCAGAACATGTCATGGAGGATTAATCACATTCCCCTAACGCCGACTGGCTGGGGAATTATGTAAGCCGTGTATTTTGGGGGGCGCGTCCGCATGTGGGTGCGTTTATCCACCCGCCGCATGCAGCCCGACTGCGGGGTGTTGGCAAGGGCTTGTTTTGGCAGGCTGGGGGCAGCCGCTTGCCCTGGACCTGGTCCCTGCCAGCGGTCAGCAGCTCTTCTCCACTGAGGGCCTCGAAGCACCAGGTCCTGCAGAGCTGGGTGACGGGGATGTGTCGGTGCCATGGGCTTGGGAGGAGGTGGCCCTGCAGCAAGATGACCTGCATGTGGAAGATGAACAAGGTCCCTTGTATTTCTCACCCAGATCTCCCATAAACCCACCTGGCCCTGCTGCTCCTGCCTTGAGGGGAAGTTGGGACATTCAGGGGTTGAGTCCTGGACATTGGTCTGGGGATGCTTCATCCACTCTGCAGCGCTCGCCATTGAGCAGAAGAACAGTGAGAGAAGCTATTTCTGTGGCAAACAGCTGCTGGGAGCATGGTCTTTTGACCATCTGCCCAGTGAAGCTGTGCCTGGTGGAGGTTGGGAAGCAAGCTCCTCTGGGAAGGGCTCTGGGACAGTGGGTGTGGGCTGTGCCCTGAAGGAAACTCCTCTCCCCAGCGTGTTGGCATCCTCAGGACAGCAAGTGGGAACTTTTTTCTCTTGGCAGCTTGCTAGATCTGTTACTTCTTCCAAGGGCCAAATACAAAAGCTGCCTTTGTTATGGTTGAAAGCCCCACACAGAACTCTTCTGGCTGCTCTGTCTGCACGTTGCCTGGTTGTGTATATGTACATGCACATGCGGCTCTATGTAAACAGCTTGTATGACAGGGATGAGCTGCATCAGTCCTTGGCAAATAAGGGAATGCAGAAGAGTGCAGAGTGTGTTAACATTTAAGATCATCTGAGAAATTACTTTTTCTTCCCTTTTGACATGTGCGTGTACATAGAGTTAAGGACATTTTAGTGTATGGTATCTCAATGTGGAAGACTTTTTTTTTTAAAAAAAAAAACCCCACACAATTATTCTTGAAAAGTTTTTTTTGCATTACCCATATTCCAGCTCTGTTCATGTTGCTCCTGTCTTCCTTCTCACCCTGCCTACCAACTGTTATCCCCCTCTAACATCTCTAGTCTCAAGTGTTCATTTCTTCATCACACTCCTTTTCAGCCTAATTGTCCTTTTAAACTTTAAAAAAAGACCAAATGCTCCAGCCAGTTCTGTGGCCACCTCCACATTCCCCAGCAGCATTGCAGCCCTCGGTGCTCTTGATCAGAACACTCAAATTACACCACTAATTGCTGGATTTACAGCTGTTTCATCTCAGGTGTTAAATGATGTGTGAGTGGGTTTTTTTTTAATGCAAAACGTGCTGGTGACAGTGTTATTTATTAAACCTGCTCTTGTTAACGCTGATTGGTTTTTCAGAGCTTTACAGTGATCACCTGTCAGAGTGTGACCAGTGTCATGTGGGTGATGTGGCAGCCGAATCATAATGCCCAGTTTTACAGAGCTTTAGAATATGGGAAAGCAAGTGCAAGCAATTTTAATGTTGTTGTCTTTTGGCTTATTTGTCATCTAAAAGTGAGGTGTTAACTTCTGCTTTTGGAAAACTTACACTTTTAAAATGTCTATTTTCCAGAAAGCCAGGTTTTGGGTTTCTAGTGTGAAAAGCAAGCAGGTAGGACACAGAGGTGGGGAAAGCCCTTTCTGCAATCTAAGAAGGGTAAAACTGGCGTTTCTGCCCTGTTGTTTGTGTACTATAGCCCATATGCTACTCATGGCACCTCCTAACACCTCCCACTCGAGTCCTAGATCGCATCTGCAAAGAAATAAAGTTCATAGCCCAGCTGGTGACGTAGCAGTTCTGGGTGTTGGGTGGCTTTCGTGCTCTCTCGGGGGAGGCTTTGTGGTATTGCAACACAGATGGCAGAGGTATGAGGGTTCCTCAGATGGGCTGGTAAGGTAGAGATGGTGGTAGACCAAAAGTGTCCTTACCTGGTCTAGGCAGTCCAACCTTGAATTTTCTTTCTTATCTCTTGGGCACTTTGGGTAGGCCCACAGTGGCTCAGGGGGGTCAGTGTTTCTTTCTTAATAAACCTCTTGTTCAAAGGTGCGGCTGAAATTTGTGTATTAACAAGTGCAAATATTTGCAAGTCTGGAGACAGCTGAGGTGGCTGTAGATGTATCAGGTGTGAAACTGCAAGTGTTGCAGAATTAACTGGTAGGTGTGCAAATTCCAGTTTACCTGTGGTGTGGCTCAGACATGGACGTCTGTCTTGAGGAGCAGGAATGTTATCTGACCTTCTTCCATCTTCTGGTTTGACTGTCAACTAACACCCAGAGAGAACATGCTGAGATGAAACTGATTCTTCTGAATACTCACAGCACTGTAATAGATTTTCATTTGTATTTCCCATGTAGTTTGTAATCTTATTTTCAGGCCAGGAATTACATTTAGAAGCCATTAAGAGACAGCATTGGCTCAGGCCCGAGAAAGATTAAGAGAAAGGAAAAAAAAAACCCAAACTGATGTGTAGTAATTAAGAGTTGGCTTTTTGAACTCTGCCTTGGTAATAAATTGTGTACTTAGAGCGTGTGGATCACAGTGTGGGTTTAGAAGCCTGCACAGAATTGTACAAGATAGGCCCTGGGTGTTTCCAGCTTTGAGGCAACTCTTGCTTCATGGCATGTGCTGGAGGCAGGTGAAAGCTGTTTAAAAGCTGTGTTTGTTCTTGCTCTTCTTTATTCCCTTGGCTGTTACTCCACAGATATTTGCATGAGAAGAGGGTGACTTTCACTTACTTCTTATGGTAATCTACTGTGGCACTACAACCAGTTGCAGTGTCACAAACACTGCTACAACTTCACTTGAGAAATGACTCCTATATACCTGACAATAATGAATAAGGAAAGACAGGAAATACGTTTATTCGTCTCCCTGGATTAATTTCAGTCCTGGGGATCTCTGATGTGTTTAGACTGCTTCATTTGGGGTCCACAAAAGCTGAGCAAGTCAAGCAAGTTTGTCAGTTGTGCTCTGCTGTAGGTCTCTCGGGAGCTCTATAAAAGCAAGTGAAGTGAAAAGCAGGGCTCTGGGCATGAGCTATCTCATGTGTAATCAAGTGGTCACCTGCAGAAATATTTTTGTAAGAATGGAAACTCTGTATCACTAGGCTGAGGGTTTTAATTCTGATGCTTCCTTGGAGCGATTTGCCACAACCAACTTACCTCCTGCAGACCCAAAGCAACCACACGTGTCTGTTTTCCATGTGAGATAGCAGGAACTGAAGCGCTGTCTGTAACACCTTTCCCTGTAACCCTTGATAAATAGCAGTATGTAGAAACTCAACTGTTTTGCACTGGCAATCCCTGTGATTGCCTTGCTGATTATCTGCAGGTTGTTGTTTTAAAATACTGTGCAATAAGCTCCCTGCTCCGCCAGGACGCAGCCCTGTCCAGGCTGGTGTGGGCACAAAGGCCATAAAAGTGGTTCTGTTTAACGCAGTGCTGCTTGTATTGGGGCAGATGTGAGTCATTTATGTTGCAGGACAAATCTTGTGGACACTGGGGCTTTTGTCGATAGGACAACTTGCAAGTGGACATTGGGATGTTCAATGAAGAAAAATACATCCCAGGCCTTGCGTGACTGCAGATCCTCACTGCTCATGAGCATCTTCATGAGATGTGCCAGAGATTTCCAAAGCAGTGCAGGGCATTTGGACAAAAAAAAAAAATCCCTATTCACCTCTGGTGGAAATTGGACAAAAGAATCTCAAGGTGGTTTGAAAAATATGTGTGTACGTGAACCAAGCTAACCTTGCTTTGCTCCCCTGCCTTCACGGTGTGATCCACTGGTGAGTCAGGAAAAAGGCCAGGCTGTTGCCATCCTGGCAAGAGTCAAGACTGTTTTGATTGTATGGATTCTGGAAGTTAGCACCCCTTGCCTTGCAAACAGATGTGTATTTGGAAGTCAGAGGGAATCTGAATCTTGAAAGACTGATAATAAGTCTTGTCTTTTGTCCTCGTGCTGATTACTCATCTGGCCATGGAGTTTTTTGGATTATATTTGCATGCATATGAATGGACATAAGTGGCTGCATGCTTTCAAGTGTGTCCTAGAAAAGCCTAGATATCTTGAGATGCTGGAAATAAATGGGAAAAAAATTAAGAAGGTAGTGCTTGCGTGAGGCATGTGTGATTAGTAGTTTTATCTGTATAGTGTTTTATGGGCCGGAGCTATTTTATAGTTGCTTGAGACTCTTCATCACATTTGCTTGTGCCTCACGTTTGCTTGGTATTTGCTTAACCAGAAGGCTGTTGTCTACTCTGGCATGGGCAGAGACTTTAGGTGATGAAGCAGGGTAACCTTGCTGAAGCTTAGTGCTCCTCATGGTTGCAGGGGTGGAAGAGCTGAGTGTTTGATCTTCTTTACCCTCATATTGAAAGAAAAGCCTTAATGAAAATAATACTTTGTTCTGCCTGCTGATGTTGCTTACGCAACATCAGGATGAGATGCTATATTTAGTGCTGGGTCCATCCATCTTGATATGTGAGATGCACAAACACATGTAAAAAATGTACTGTCAATTTTTTATTGTCTGCCTTGGGATATAGGTACCTAGCTGCTCTTGAAAACCTGTTCCCAATTCCTACCTCAAAGGTCCTGTATGTGTAGTGTTAGGCCAATAAAATGTGCCACTTAATCAAAAAATGTAAATCCATTTCTGTGGTATTTTAATATTAGAAAGGTAATTACTGTGTAATGAACTCTTTTCTGTAAGCTGTCATTAATTGGATGATTTCTTATAGGCAGCTTAGCATAATGCATACAAAATACACTACAGCTTCGTACAGCCAAAAATTGCCAGAGTGATGCAATGGGATGTGTGTCCAGTAGACTCGAACCCTGGGAACAGGCTTGATTGGTCCTTGTCTTTGAACCTACAACTTCTGAGCACATATTGGGGCATTGCTAATCTGCTGGCAGGGAACTCTGTTGGACAAGTTCATTTTTTTATTAAGAACTGGGAGGTGTTTTTTGCCATTAGACATCAGGCTCTGTTATGTGTGATAGGAAAGATCTAAAAAGTTTTTGTAGCCTCACTGAAGCCAGATGTGAAAGCCATATGTCACACTGTCACTGAGACTGGGATAAAGGCAGCAGAAGCAGTAACAGTCCCTACATGGTATTTTATCTTGGGGTCTTAAAGTCTCAACTTCTGGGAGTCTTGTGATTCTGAAACTAGTGGCTTTGATAAGTTATATACTTTTAGAACCAGGGTAGCACAAGAAGAATGGAAGCCCTAAAGACCCAGCAGCCCTGAAGACCCAGAATACCAGTGAAAGAGAAGAAAATCTGTCTTGTGATTCTGTGGTTTTACACAGACTGCAGAGAGCTGGCTGTTCTGCATGCTGTTCACATTGATGTTTATCTGTTTGGAAACTGAGAACTGTGATAATCTTGTCCCATCAAAAAGTTGCTGTTAAACTGGAACAAATGCTGGTACAGGCAAGGAGGGAAGGAGAAAAGGACAGCAATGCCAGACCACGTGGCAAATAAATTATATCTTTCATCTGAAAAATGCCTACCATTTTTCACTTAGATTCACATTATGATCGTGGAAGAGTTGATTTTAAAAGGTCACCTAACAATTCATTAAAATCCTTGTGATTTTTAAGTAGCCCAGAGTGGGGCCTGGTATAAATGAGTTATGTAGGATTGACATGTATAGCTGAGATACAGTGCTCCAGGAGGCAGGTGTTTTTGGAGTAATGTACTGTTTCTGTGGAAATCCCTGGATGAAACTGGTAAAATTTCCTCATGTTAAGCCACCTTCTTGATGGCAGAATCTGCTGGTATTATCCAAATGTGACTTTTTGAAGCATTAGGAATAGAAGATGAGGAGAGAAACTCATTAATGCTAAGTTTTATTATACATGCAAGCCAGGTTTCCATGAAAGGAAGAACAAAAATGATCTGACTTTCAAACTAGCAAGAAGATGCATGGAGATAGAGGGTTCTGCCATCAGACATACACGGTTAGAGTCTCCTTGCCAGCTTTTATGAGGGTGATGTTTCAGTCATCACTCCTGTAAATCAGCATCTGCATAATTGGAGCCTGGGGTAAAAGGCCTGTGTGTTGACATCTCTGGATTCAAATGTTGCAGTCGGGGGAGGAGGACAGGCTTGGAGGTGCTTGCAATAAAACCCTTTCATCATTTGCATCCTGTGGTCCCCGAGTTAACCTGGATTCACGACACTATGCATTATTCCAAGGGGCTGGAGACCTCCTGGTCACTGGCTGAAGCCTCCACTCTGCTCCATGAGAGAGGGCCTCCTCCCAATGCAGGAGAAGGGGGAGAGGCAGAAAGCAGGCAATGCTGGGCTCTGCACATGGCTGGCATTGGAATGTGCTCCCATCACGCCTCTGCAAGTGCAGCTTTCTCCTGTGACACCAAATAAAAGTGATGAAGTAGTGCTGTGGTCCTGACATGCAGTGTAGAAAACAGCATTTGGCGGCCTGGCTGGCTGTCCAGCCCAGCAACTGGCCAGAGGGATCTTAATGGCTTTTATTCTCAGGGGGGATCTGCAAAGTGGTGTAAAGAACATTATGAAAGGAACATACAGTGTGGAGGTGCTGCTTCTAAGGTGTTTGTTCAAAGTGGCATATGTACTGCAAAGTGAGACATAGTTGCTAAGGTGACAGCTTGCTTGCTTTTTGGCAAAAGCAAAAGAATACTGAATATAGACAAACTATAAGCTTTTGCTTTGTTTGATTTGCACAATTTTATCTTCTGGCCATTGTAGGCACTTCTTGAGTTTGGGTTCAGAAGCAGTGTTTTCCCATTCAGAATACTTTACTTGGTTAGGAAAGCTGATAGTGCTCCCCATTCTCAAGGAAATGCTTAAATAGCATAAATTGATGAGGGGTTCAGTAATTGTAATTGTAGATACAAATTACAGCATTGAAATGGTTGGGTAGTAGCATTCAGTCAAGTAAGGAAGTATTCTCTAAGAACCCTTTATATACACAAAAAAAATATTAGATGACACCTCATTAGTAGCCTGTTGGTGCCAGCACATCCATGAATGTCCAGTGCAGAAGAATTTTGCATGTACTATTTGTGTGCATTTGCATACTGCTCAAACCTAAGCTGAAATGCACGGTGAGGCGAGAACTCTTGTTGGTTAGTCTCAGAGGTTAGTTGTGGTGAGGGAGCAAAGTCCAGGAAGAGACTCTGGCATCAGACACCTTAGTTACTGCTACGGTTGAGTATTTTCATAATGCTTCTAGGGGAGAAGGATCAGTAGAAGATTAGACTGATGTGACCTCAAGAGAGGGGTTTTTCCAGATGAGCAGCCATCCTTTCTTTATGTTCTTTTGGGTAGGTAAATGTATTTCTCTGATCCAGCTGTTCTGTTTGTGCCTTTTCCAAAATCAAGGATAAGGAAATACTAGGGAAAGTCCAACGGAGAGCTACAAAGATGATGAAGGAACTGGACATCTCTCTCGGGAGGAAAGGCTGAGAGCCCAGGGGCTGTTTAGCTTGGAAAAGAGAAGACTGAGAGGGGATCTTATGAATGTTTACAAATATCTGAAGGGTGGGTGTCAAGTAGAAAGGGCCAGTCTCTTCTCAATGGTGCCCTGTGATAGGATGAGAGGTAATGGTATCAAGGTGAAACAAGGGAAGTTCCACCTCAACATGCGGAAAAACTTCTTCACTGTGAGGGTGACAGAGCCTGGAACAGACTGCCCAGAGAGGTTGTGGAGTCTCCTCTCTGGAGACTTTCAAGACCCGCCTGGATCTGTTCCTGGGTGGCCTGCCCTGGGTGTTTCTGGCAGGGCGGTTGGACTCTATGATCTCTGGAAGTCTCTTCCAAGCTCTACCATTCTATGATCTGGGGAGAAGACTCTGCAAGAGACAGATCCTGGGGGAACTGCTGAGCTGAGGCTGTGGGGAGCAGAAAGTGCTACAGTATGGAGCTTGGGTTTATCCCAAGCTTGGGTCAGAGGGAGCTCTGTGGGCTCCTACTCTCAGATAAGTGCTGGTGCAGGCGTTACAGACCCAGTTCAGCGGTGCCATTGCAAGGCAGAAGTTAGCAATTGTATTTCAGAGTGGCCAGAGATTGTGACACCCTACCCAGGGGCCTTTTACTGGGAGATTGTGGATGTCTCTCTGCTAAGATGACCCCAATAAGAATCCTGGTCACTGAGATGTGCAGGGAGGAGGTAGTCTTCCATTTCTCTGTGTTAAGAAAGCAGAAGAAAAACTGTGGAGTAAGAAGATTTCAATAAAGTATTATACATTTTCAGATGAGAGGGTACAATCCCAGACCCGCTGTCAGAAATAGGTCTGATTTGACTGTCTTGCAAAACTTCCCACCTGTCAACTTGAACTTTATTCCATGAGAAATACCAGAGTCCACTGCAAACAGCATAACTGAATATTCACTAGAAGTGCTCAAGAATGTGAAGTATTTAGGGTGAAATTCTGCCCAGATGATCTCAGAAAGAGATGCTACGTAACATCGGCAAGATCATTGAGATATCAGGGAGTAGTTTATAGTAACAACTCTTCAGTAACTCTTTGAATTTCAAGAAGTTTATTTGGTCTGTCCTTATTCTTCACTTTTCCTGATGTCAGTGCTCTGCCCTCCTTTGTTATTTCTCAGGTGGTGCAAATACAAAGGATCTTTGGCTGGAATTGATAAATTTCAACTCAAATTCTTTGGTACTTGCATGTTGGATTCTTATATTGGAGCCCATGCTTGACACTGCGTTTGCTAATCTTGCTAATATTAGGTGACAGGCCTCCATGGCACCCCAAATAATACTATAGAAGGAACAAATCTTCCTTGCCAGGTTCCCAAAACTCAAGGAGACAACTGGCTTCTTGGTTCAGCCTCCCCAATGTGGTCTGTATCATGGCCTATGGCAGCCTTCAGCGTCCAAGTCAAAATACCCAAGGATGCCAGGAACTATCTTACGGTTATTTAATGAGAAAACTTGAGCCTTGCTTGAACTGTTTACAGAGTATTCTCCTCCCTGGCTGTGTACTGAAGGTATGCTTTAAGCAAAGCAAGACAAGTCCCTCATGTGTGTTCAAGTTTAAAACCACATAGTTAGCCCTGCTGCTACTCATGCAGAGCCTATGCTATATGAAAAAAATAAAAAACAACCAAAACCCAACCCAAACCCAACAAAAACTAAAACAACTGCTCTGCATCATTATTTTAGCCCATTTAAAACAAGCTTTGTAGGGAGAGAGTGGCGCCTAGGAGCAGTTGAACATGGCAAAGTCACAGCTGCCTGTGGAGACTACAAGGGGGAGTAATGCCTGTGGGTGTACAAGGTGCCCAGCCCAAAGGTTTGATACTGGAAATTGGCTTGTCACTGCAGAATATGTATACTGCAGTAATTATCCTTTGGAGTTGAGCAGTTTCTCCAAGTGCTTTTTTAGAGGCTGTGCTTGAAAGCCAAAGCAAGTGTGGGATTCCCCCACCGCCAAATCCAGCAGCCGATAAATCCGGCAGAGCTCTCCAAGGGCAGTCAGCGTGCTGGAGTGGAATTAGGTCCCAGTTTCAAAGAACATGCCTGCCAAAAAATTAAACAATGGATGCCTTCTTGTTCAATTTGAACATTTTAATTAAATTCTTTGCTGCTTTGTGCCTTTGATCTCAGCGAGCTGATATACATGATGTCTGCTGTTGTGTCGTAGCAACCTTTTGTTCTAATATTGCATGCAGATGTAAGAATGCATTTGAGTATGGATAAGAGTGCAAAAGCTGCACGCTGCCAAGTACTGAGTGCATTGCAAACTGACTTTTCCAACTGGTGACCAAAGGCACGAGGACAGAGAGATTATTCACAAGCACGGCTCAGTAGAGCTTCTTTCTGAACATATTATCTCTCCATTTTTAATCTACTTCTGTGAATGGTGCTGCAAGAAGAGATTCCTTGATGGAATTATTCATTGAGAGGGTTGAGGCCAGGAGATGAGATTTTATTGCAAAACAGAATCAGTTTCAAGTAGGATGATAAAGCTTGATCCCTCTGAGAGCAGAAACAATGCTGGATGGCATTGACTGGGCACATCTATTAATTAGTCCCAGCGCTGGAACTTGCAAGGAGTCAACAGTTTTTTGAGAGACCACATTTTTGAAAAAGATGAGTGTGTCTGAAATGCAGACAATGGTTTTGGTGGAAAATTTTAATCTGAATTTTAAGACAGCGTGTACATGTCCGTGTTCTAGTCAATGCTTATAGTCACAGAATCACAGGTTGGAAGGGACTTTAGGGATTATCTGGTCCAACCTTTCCTGGGAAAACCACGGCCTAGGTAAGGTGGCCCAGCACGCTGTTCAGTGCTGTGGACTCTACCACTTCCCTGGGGAGATTATTCATATGGCTGACTGTCCTTGTGAAAAATTTTCCTATTGTGACTAATTGGGATCTCCCCAGGATTATTTTATGCCCATTACCCCTTGTCTTTCCCATGTGACTCCTTGTAAGGTAGAAGTCTCCAAAAAGGGGGACTCCAACTTCCTTACAGCCAGCTTTTACATACTGGAACATGGTGATAAGGTCTCCCCTAAGCCTTGTTTTTTCAAAGCTGACCAAACCCAATTCTCTCAGCCTTATCTCAGATGGCAGGCATATTGTACACCTAGCCCTTTTTTTGTTTAAACATGGAATTTTTTAGAGCTGCACAGAGGCAGCAACATCCACATAGCAGAGAATTGGCGAGCCACATCGCGAGGCTCCTTGTTTTGCTAGGTTGGCTCTGTGGGCTGTGCACGCTCCCGCCGCTGCCATTGCAGCCTGTCACTCGTGGCAGGCGGCTCTGCGGAGAGGACGCCCGTTCCAGCACAAAATCTGTGCTTGTCCAGATTGCGAAGCCCTGGCAGGCAGCAGGAGCTGGCTTCGCAGCGGGCTGACATATGCAGGGGACGCCGGGTGTGCCACGCGGCACAAAGCCTCCTGCCGCCTCTGCTGCCACGTGCGTTACTGCGTGTCCCGGGGAGGGACGATGCTGTGAAAATGAGCTCCTTGCCTGCAGTCCTCTGTGGCCTGGTGGCCCTCCTCACTGCGGGGACTAAGGACTGTCACTGATTTTCGGCTTGGGTTTGTTGTTTTAACTTTCCTTTGGTTTTTCACAGTGGAGCAACAGCAGAAGGAGACTGAGATGGGGCTTGGGTCTCATAGACAGAACTGATCCAGCACAGCTTACGTTGCTGAGGAGTTAAATAGAAAAGCTCTTTCCCACCATATAGCTCACTGAGGAGTTGTTCAATCATTTTTAAAAATAGTTTTCCATCTTCTTGTTTATGTTCTCATTAGCGCTGGCCACCCATGGGTGCAGTGTTGGTTGTTAATGCAGCTGAAGAGGCTCTGACAGAACTAATGAACTTTTTTTGCACAGCTTAATCCCCCCAGTGTAGTGACTCAGCAATGATTGAATGTCTCTCGTGGGTCTAGCAGTTCTCAGCTATTCTCACCTTGCAGTAAAACCTGCGTGTCACTGGGCTGCTGGGAGGCAGGGCTCCAGTACCCCGCATCCCTGTTACTTCTGCACGGAGAGATTGCTAAGCATGTCCTGGGTGTTAGGATGAGAGTGCTTTTGCTTGGTTTAAAAGAGACTTTTTTTTTTTTTTTTTTTTTCTGGAGATTTTTACACTCCACCCCGTGATGCGCTTTGGGATGCATTCAGCTTTCTCTTCTGAATAGGGCTCCAGATGATGGAAATAAATTATCATAAATTAGAATAGATTGCACTCTTCAGCATCTCTACATCTGTCATTATGTTTCTTTAACAGTTCAGTTTAACATTTATACACACTCTGACAGCAGCTACTGGTGTGTATGCTATAAATATTGGCTTGGAGAAGACATTAATGGAGTTTAGGTAAACGTTTGATGCCTCTGAGATTCTGTTCCATATGGTGATATGCAGCAAAATCGGATTCAATGTGCCACGTATAGCGCTCATGTATTCCCTATAGACTGGCCTCCTGGCATTTCATCAGCTTACCGCCTTACCGAGAAAGTGCAGGTGCCTTCAAAGAAGAAAGGGAGCTTCTTGCAGTCTATTCTGGTTTTTACCACCTGTATCATTTGCAGTGTTTAAAGCCAGCATGTAGCATGCACAGATGGGAAGGGCCCAGGGAAAAGACGTTCTGCAGAAGCCATGGTCAGGAATTTGACAAAGACCTGTGGGAACACTCTGCTTTGAACATGTGCAAAGAAAATCCATGGGTTTTTCTGGTCAAGATAATGTTTCTTAGAATCATAGAATCATCAAGTTTGTATCTGAAAAACAGGGCAAAGGATTTGCCTGTTAGTTGGTCAAGGTTGCTGAACCTGCAATTTGTCACTCTTAAACCCTGATGAAACTGTCACCAAAACCACATGTGGGGACCATGGCTTCAGGGTTTAAGGAATCTGGCTCATGTCCCACTGACTTGTAGGAGGACAAATAGCCAAGACGATCACAGCAAGAGGCAGGAATAAATACATTCTGGTCCCTCTGATATTCCTTCCATAGTTCAACAGAATTTGGATGGCTCCCACAAGTGGTTTTGTATTGTTGGTTTGGGTTTTTTAATTTTGTTTTGTTAATTGCAACACTGTGAATAGTGTAGCCTGATGCAGTGGCTGCCTCCTCTGCAAGTATTTCTCTGATTTACCCCACTTTCAAGCTGGTGTGAGGGTAAGAAGCGTGTTGTCTGGCTCAATGTTGTGGAGGGGCAGTTGGGGTAAAGCAGCCAGGCAGCCCAACCTCTGTGCCTGATGTGGGGCCCTGGGAAACATCTGGCTCATGCTGGCCCCAGGGCACATCTGCCGCAGAGAGGAGCGCGGCTGCTTCATTTGCCCCTGTGTAATGCAATGTAAGTAATGAAGTAACTGTAATGTACAAACTGGCTCAAATCAGGGCAATCTGAAGAGAAAGTGCTCTTCACACTGTAAATTGCTAAAGGTCTTTATGATGCCAGTGAATTAAAAATCTGAGAAGAAAAAACCCTCCAGTGCTGTAAGTTCAAGATGCATCTTTTAAAAGCTGCTGGTAGGGAGGGGAACAGATAACAGAATGGAAACGGATTTAAACTCTGTATCTTATACAGTTCTGGGTTACTGCAAAGAAAACAGTGTCCCTGCCACTTGGAGAGCTAGAGAAATTTTTGTATAGCCTGAATGGGCTTCTGTGATAATGTTACCCCTTTTAATCTGAATCGTTAGCCAGATTTTCAGACCTTTACAGGTCTTTTAAAAGAAAAAGTTGCTTCAGATGTTTCTGTGATGCACTCATGTTTATTTGCACCAGCAGTATGGAGGTGTCTGGTGTGTTCTGTGTCCACAGAAGAACCTTGTGTCTGCAGTTTCCTTCCCCCTTGCTCTTACCTTTTCTCAAGCGTCCGGGTTTTGCTGTTCTGACTGCTTGTGTGGCTCTTCTGCCTCAACTTTCCTCTTCTTTCTGGCTCCTGCAGAAAAAAATGTTTTGCAAAACCAATAGCAAAATCCTTCTGCCCAGGGCAAAATCTTGCCTGTGATTTTCCTTTGAACAGCTAGTTGTGTCTGTCTGAGCTTGAGGCTGGCATTTATGTCTCTTGAATGATGCTTTAAAGGAACTAAACTGTATTTAAAGAAAGGCAGCATTTACATTGCTCTGACATTTTAGCCCAACCAACAAGATTTCCTAGTGAGCCTTGCTTCAGCAAGGAACCCTTCAGCCTTCTCCAAACTGAAATTGAAGCTGGACTCCAGGGAGCAGTTTCAAAGCATTGAATATCTTTTAACATTATTTGGGCTTTCTTCTGCATCTTTTGTCTCTTTGAGGTCTGGACATTTCAGACTTGGACACTCTGAGTGCAGCCCCCACCACACAGCTTTGACAAGCATGGTTTTCTCCATGATGCCCTCATATAAGCATGCTGAATTTGAGAAGGGATGTGCATCAGGAGGAAATTCATGTAAACATTCTGGATTGGGTCACTTGGCATGAGATTCTCTCCTCGAATTGTTTATTTAATTAATTGCATTATTTAAATTTAGCTCTCATCTAGACTGTAAAGATGGTTGGAGGGTAGAGAAGGGAACCCTTAATCTGGGTGGGTTTTTCTGTTTGTTTTCAAATAGACATGGTGTTCTCATAGGAATGGGCCTATGTACTTCTTTTTCATTAAACCTGGCAGGTTTTAGCTTTCACATATGACTAGCGTTCATAAATCCCAAAGCTATTTCTTTTAGGCTTTCTGTCCCCATAGTAAACCTGGAGATGACCCATTCCCAGTTCCTATTGTCCCCTGTACCTGGCTGAAAGGCCCTTTGTGGAAGGACAGGAGAAAAGTCACACTATTTGCACTTCCATCAGTCCTGGATCTCAGAGCTTAAATCACTTGTGATTTAAAAATATCACAAGTGAAAAACATGGATGTGAGTCATACAGAAAACACCGTTCATTTCTAAGGGAATATAAAGATCAGAAAAACACATTCTTCAGATGTTTCCTCTTCCCGAGAGGTAGCCGCATCTGAGATTTCTGTTTGAAGTGTTCAATCATAAACACAGGTCCCCTGCTGTCAGAGTGACCACTAGATACAGGAGATGCCTATTAAATGGTAATAGCTACTACTGTGCCAGAGCTACATCAGTCACGAGGGGCTGAGTGAGCTCAGCACAAAAGGAGAAGGCAGAGAAGGCTGCAACTTCTTGGCTCAAGATACTCCAGCGATCTAAGTCTACAGTAAACGCCTCACTCCTGGAAAGTTTGGTGCTCACTTTGGATCTAAATGCTCATCCACCTCTAATATATCTGGTGTTATATTCCAGGACAGTTTTTCTATATGCTATTGGGGGAGGCGGCTCCTTTTCACTCGCCCCTTGGCCTTTCAGCAGCTGAGAGACTCTGATTTTATATCAGCTGGGTTTAGTGGTATTTTTTAAGCAAGCATCTATTAAAATGCATATGCATTTCCCTGTGTTTTTACAAGATTAATATTTTAAAGGCTATTTAATAGAAAATTCCTGAAAATTATTTAAATCTGAGACAAGCTGGAGAGATCAGAGAACTCTTATCAACTATTAAATTAATAGTGTTAAATTAAACATGAGAAAATCCTTTCAATTTAAGTGAATTTTCTTGGAACTTTTTACATGTTTAATATCTTCATTCATCCTTCTAATAGTTCTTCCAGTTTTGGTTCTCCATAAGTATTCATGCAGATGTGCACAGTTTGGGCCTTGATCTATTCAGCCAACCTGTATATCCCTGAACACCATCAGGGAGCCCCAAAACCACTTGTCTCAGGGGTACTTGTTCCTCCTGCAGATGCAGTGCAAAGCTTGAGCCCTTTATGGATAATTTCATACTTGTATTTGAAAACCTTGGTTGTGCTGCTGTCAGAAAGAATGGAAATCATGGGTGCTCTTCAGTGTAAACACTTCAGGTTTATCTTCCAAGAATCCTAAACTTAAAAATTTGAACTAGAAATAACATTTGCATTGTATTTTACTAGAATGCTACTGTGAGACTCTGCAAGGGGAATTACATTTATTGCTTTTTTTTTCCTTCATAACTCTTGGAAGGTCTCAGCCTCTCTCCAGTCCCACCTTGATAACAAGCTGCTGTGAGAACTTTGCAAAGCAATGTTGTGTCCTGGTTGCACCAGATAGATCTTGTTTATGTTGGTGTTCATAGTCATGATGCGCAGCAAATGGAGTGGAGCCTGAGGCAGCAATTTGCTGCCTGAAGTTGGTGTCTGATGAGTTACGGAGATAAATAAGGTGACAGTCTGCCTTTGCTTTTCCCTTGAGTGTTAGGTGGCCCATGTTTGAAGAGACAATGTGAAATGAGCTTTCAAATATTTCCTTGAAGTTGTCTTAATTATTTCATTATAATAGTAAGGAACAAAGCAGAAGAATCAATATGCCTAATTATTACATCTAAATGCAAGAGAAATTAGCCAGTGAACTCTCCCTTCTCTGGGGAGGATTAATCTTCCTATGCTCTATTTCAAATGTCTTCCAGAAAAATGAAAGGCTTATCACCTAGGAAACACACGGTCCTAATCGCCCAGGTCTGGCGCTGGGATTTACAGATGGTGAAGGGACTCTGAGCTGGTCTTCTGAAGCACAAAATTAGATTGTTTTGCTTGTGTTTAACCATTGTAGTTGGAGTTTTGTAGCTGGGTGATTTGAATAACAAATGCTAGCAGGGCATGCACCATGTGCACCCTTGGCCAGTTCTGTATCAGCTGGTGGACCTACTCAACACCAGGCAGTGCCATGTGGAGGGGATGGTTTAGATTCTAATGTGATGCTGTCAATGGGGCAGTGCTAATTAACTCAGCTTCTAGCAATAAAGTCCTGTATTAATGAGTCTGTAATGCTCACAGAGCTATCTCGTTTACCTTTGCACTGTAGAATACATGCTTTTTTTGATAGCTATGTGAGACTCCCGAGATATTATTTTGCTGTGGCCTAGTGGCAAATAGCCACAAGATGCTTACAGGTGATCCTGGTGGCATTTGATTCTTCACCTTTAAATTAGTCACTGAATTGAAATGACAAAAATATTTCTTTCCTGAATACTGGGTTTAGTATGGCAATAAATTCTGGTTCTAGCTTCTTGCCGTTGACTTGCACCAAGCCAATGATATCTCATGATACTTCCTACTAGGTTGATTATAACAATTTGAATCTGTAACAAAAATGTAAGATGATTTCAGATGAAGTGTTAAATGAATAAATTCATCTTTATATAAAATGTGTTTAACCTCCACCCCCATAAGGTCTGACTTTCTTTAGTTTTTCTCATTTGTTGTCATGCGTCATCCTGGTGGAAATCCAAGTGTGGAAGTACTCAGATGTGCTTCCCCAGAATATTACCACATTTTTGCACAGGCAGATCATGCCCAGGAAGAAAA
This sequence comes from Chloroceryle amazona, assembly GCA_027560015.1. NCBI lineage: Eukaryota > Metazoa > Chordata > Aves > Coraciiformes > Cerylidae > Chloroceryle > Chloroceryle amazona. The sequence goes on along the minus strand of JANHFX010003133.1, from coordinate 165,384 downwards.
GAGTTGAGTTTATTTCTTGCCAGCAAACTTACCTCAGTGTAAAGACGACTCAGCAACTTAAAATATGAAATCTAAATAAAAGGAAAAAAGAGCCATTTCTTTGCATAGTCCTGGGGGAATCAGCCTTAAAGTTAACAAACTGAGATGACAGCTCGCTGTAGGGAAAACTTACGTCCATCATTATTTTGCATTTTTGGGTTACATTACTCATGACAGTTTATTAATTAGTTTCTGTTTTGCACTCTTCCTTATAAGAAAAAAATTTCAACTCATTATGTATCACTCTTGTACCTTTCTTCCTTCCCAAATTACTCTTTTGCATCATGGTCATTTCCCAGCTTTCCTGGCTGTTGAGTTGATTAACTGGGTGATGCTGACTGGAGGGGATGGGATGGGCCACTGATGCACCACCTGATTATGTGGTCATTGAAAGCCCTGGAGGTAAGACCTCTGTTATCAAAATAAATTGGGATTTTCTGCCAACTAATGGTTGGTAAAGCTTGTACTAATGCTAGATTCTGCTGGATGATGCACTGTGGAAGCCAATTAGCCTTTGCTGATAAGCTAGGCTTTGATTAAGCTTTTCCAGGCTTTCTCATTGCAAGAAACATGTACTACTCATTGAACATGCAAATGCATTTGCAGTGTGCAATTACAAAATTTTCTAAAGGAGCGACCTATTTTAAACAGGGCTTTTGTTTCATTCTTATTCCTTTGTGGCGCTTACCAACTCAGTCACACGGTCTAATTCAGCAAACATAATTGACTGGTTTTAGGAGTTAAAATATCCTGTTGTTGAATGTTTTATGCTTCAAATAGCAAATATAATGAAGACCACTGTGGTGGGTACGTACGCTATCTGCAGCTACTCCGAAAGCCTTGCCCTTTGCAGCAAGCCTTGGGAAGCAGTGGGTTGGCAATGCTGTGATCTGCAGCTTGAGCCTAGTTAAAAATGATCTCGTCCCGATAATGCTGAGAATGAACTCTTTTTCTGTAGCCGTAAGCAGGGATAACTTATCCCGCTGAATGTGCAGCTTGTTGCACTTGATGGAAATTCGCTTATTGATCCAATTAGCTCTAGCCCTGCTTACAGGGTGATTGTGGGTGAAACAATGTAATTAAAATTGATTATGGCTGTGTATCATCTTTAATCTTTGACACTCAGGATTTGGGTATAATAGTCTGTCTTCTGTAGCTGATAATGGATTGTGAAGAGCATCAAGGAGTTAACGTGTTTTCACACTCCTTAAGGATACATTTTCCATGTTATGTTCTTATGTATTGTGTTGTTAATTGAGTGACAGTATCATTTTCTTACCCAGTCATACGTATTATGATAGCTTTTGTCACTTCGTCTTAGAGATTTTATGAGCTTCTATATCTGTGTCTATATTCATATGATGGTGCTTTAGAAAAAAGCCTAGGAAATGGAAATTTTGTTTCCAGGTGTAATTCACAGTTATAGTCCTTGAGCATAACAAAAGCTAGATGCATATACTTCCCATTTGTGGTGTCTTTAGTATATTGCATGCCTAATAACATGGAAATCCGTTTTCCTGTTCAGAGTTATATACTGTGGCACACCAATACGATCAAAGTTTGTCATAGTTAACATTTTCTGATTGAAATGCCTTGCAAAATTCTCAAATTGGAGCAGAAGGAAGAAACACAGAGGCAGGTGGTGGAATGCTCCAGCTACTCTTTCCCCATTGCACATCTCATCTGCTGTGGCATGGTTGCAGAGTCAGAGGTGAGGAACGGCAGGAGCAGAGCTGCTGTACCTGTTGGACCTATAAGCACTATCTCGGGTGCTTTCTCCCCCCAGACTCCCAGTGCTGCAGTGACACCTGGGGTAGAGGTAATGCTTTGGGAGTAGTTGTCCCTGCCACAGGGGGATCAAATCTGCTGCTGCTGTCACTGACCCGCTAAGGTGCTCTCCAGAGTCCATCAGTGTTAATGCCTGGGAACTGTAGCAGATATTTTTCAGCTGTGTTGTTTGTGGTGTTTTGTTTTGTTTTGTTTTTTTGTGGGCTTTTTGCAGGGGAGGGAACCAAGAATTTGACCTCTGAAGAAGACTGTGGTTGAAGGTCTTTATAAGCCCCAATACTGTAGGATTAATCTTGTGTGTGATACAGGTTTTGTCCCTTTTGCAGGTTATGACTGGTAACTTCAGCTCCCATATATTAGCACTGGGGCTGGTGGGTTGAAGACATGCTTGACATAAAGGGCATATGTAGAGTGTGGGCATCCTTCACTTGCAGGACTTTGCTGACCCATCCCGTGCCCACTTGCTAAGCCAGTTCCCTCCACTGATCGCATGGATACTCCCAGGGTTCCAGCTAATGATCACAGAGCAGACTTCTATTCTCTCTCCAAAGTCACGTGTCTATCTTCTTCCAAATTAGCAGTTTTCAAGTGTCCCACTGGACATTTGGCCTAAAATAGTCTGAACACTTCAACTGTTTCACTGTCACCGCCAGCTTATGTGCATGGGCTCCAATGAGACCACTGTCTAAATACCTCTGCCCTTGCAGCTATTATTTAAATTAAATTCCATCTATGGTAGGAATTTTGTAAGGGAAGGTTCCAGGACTGATGTTTGAGTATGAATATCTGAATTACAGTTTAAATTCTACAGCATTGAGGCCTAAAAAGATTATTTTTTTTTTATAAAATCTTAAGAACTGTAATTCTTTCACATTCTATCAATAGTAACTGCAAACTTGAGCATATGCTGCAAAAGGCACAGAGGCAAAGCATTCAGTTAGAGAACACAAGTGCCTTTTTCATCTGAGGAAAATCAGCAAAAAGGAGACAACTTCCAGCAAACTGTGGCTTCCGATCCACAAGCTGATAAAATCTGCATATTAGTCACAAGTTATTTTTCCAGACTTCTAGTTCATTCTGTTTTCTTAATTAAAGATGCTGAAATTCTCCTTCAGTCCCTTCAGTCTTTGTTTCATAACTAGTACACTTGGGGGAGAACCTTAAAATCATCACCACTACCATTATTATAGCTCATGTACTGCAGGTTATGATTTGGTTTTGTCTCAACCAACACAGATGCCAAGCTGGTTTTTATTCAGAGTAAATCTAAGGAAGAATGCATGCTTTTATTGGAACTATGTGCTATAAAAACTAGCTGTTGTTTTTTTTTTTTCCCAAAGAGGTGTTATTTTATTACCAAAAAAATACCCCACAAGATTAAATTGCATGGGTTTGTCCTCAGCATCCCAACACATCCTGTCTTTGCAAACTGGACTTTTTAAAATCTGAGGTAGAATTGCAAATTTACACCAGTGTGGAAGCATGTTGTCATTCTGAGTCTCTGCAGCTGTGGATGTGTGTCTGTCCAGGGCCTGTTTCCACACTGATTTAATTGCTGTGAGGACTAATTGCACTTCACTGATTTAACTTGCCTATCAAGGAGTTTAGTTGCCATGAGCTTTTCTTAGTTACAGGAAACATCTCTGGCTTGGAGAAGCTGTAGCATCACTTGCCCCATCTTGTATCAGAGCAATCAAAGGCTCAGGGAAATGGTTGCTTATCAGAAAAGATGGTCCCTTTTGGTACAGCAGTAATGTCATCAGACAATCAGCTTTTCTGCCAGAAATAGCAACCACTGGTTACAGCATGGGCATTGCTGCTTAGGATAATATGTAAGATTATTTTAAGCAAGGCTTATCTTTTTACAATGTTGTAGCGTTCCAGTGACTGAGGAAATCTCTTGCTCTTTGCTTCAGTCACAGAAGGTGTTTTTTCTGCACTTTTTTGGCATGTGGTATTTTGTGTAGAAGTTGTTCAGGTGGTGCTGCTGAGCCGGAGTTCCTGCCACATCATCACCTCTGGAAAAGCATCAGTGTTGTCAGTGCTGTCCACAGAATGGGTGGAGCAGCTGGCACAATAAGAGCAAGTACCATAAAATCTGTTCACTCTCATAATTTCCTAATACTCCTCTAGTTTGATGCTGCCTGTTGTTAGTTTATGTAAATTTTTGATTGGCTTTTACAGTGGTTTCTATCCTAATTTTAAATTTTATTCACTTCTATAACATAGAGCGTTGCAAAATGGGGAGGGTGCATCAGAGGTTATCAGAGAATTTTCAGGCTGGGAATATTGACCTACAAGCAGAAGACAGCCTCCAGCAAGGGCGAGTTTAATATGTATAGCACATAGTTCCAGTTTAGTTAAGCTAGTTTATGGCAGAAAACTGTTCCACTGTCTTATGCATTATTTTTGCCCAGGAATCATCCATACTTATACTTTTCCCTGGCCATTTTATTTCCTTGCGCTCCTCTCTTGCCTCATCATCACCTAGAGGTGTACGTGTGTCGGTCCATCTCTCATGAGGAGGACTTTTTTTGGTTGGAAGAAGTCTTCCCAGAATCAGTCTAACAGAGGAGCTTAAAGATTTTCCAGTTCACTCTGCCTGATGTAAGAGTTGTATCTAGATGTGCAGATTTGCTTTCGCAGTGAAGACTTTATCCCCTATGAAATTCTAAGTTGACATTCTAGCAGAATGTTTGTAGCAACGTTATTTAATTTTGTGTGTATTTATAAAGACCATAAAGAGAATTGAACCTTATCATTTGATTGCGCTCTTTATCCTAGAGGTCTTTTTTCACAGGGTCCTACTGCATTTCTAGGCCTTTTTATTTTCTCTTAAAATTTGCTCTGACATGATTTGTTAGGAATTTTCCCTCCACAAAACACCGTCCTGCCATCTAATTTATTTCTTTATTTTTGAATAGTGGCAAACTCTTAGAAGCTAAATGCTGGTTTCATGGTGTGCCAGGAGGAATACGTGGTTACGTTAACCTTTATGCACTGTTCTGTACTGAAAATGTCTTGTTTATTTTCTGTTAAGGCAAACTATTTGATTTGCTCCTGCAAGATTTTACCTCCCCAGTGACATGTCATTAATAAAGACAGTGTTTTCTAGTAGCTATAGCATTGTGTCTTTTTTAATTATTATTATTTTCAGGGTGACCTTCATGTTGGCTTTTCCTGTGGTTTGGTTGAGCATATAACAGTGTTCTGCAGTGTTACAACACGGGTAACAATGGTGTTGGGGTATATAAATTGTGTCCAAGATGCTTCTTTTCTGGAAAGGCCAATGTAAGTAGCACATCTCTTGGCTGAAGGATTTCAGGGAAAAACCAAATTTAATATTTTACAAAAGCAGCCTATGCTGGAGGGGTTGGTCTAAACAAACATGCTGAACTAACATCCCAGTGTCTGCACCTGCAAAATCCAAGTGGAAATGATGAAGGGTTGGGTACCGATTCTCTCCAAGTTGTATCTACTAGATGGCATCACCACAGATTGCCATGAGCACCTTCTTAACTTTGCAGCAAATCTGTCTTTGGCAATGGATGTGAGTAGTTGTGGGGTTTTTTTTTCATGTTATTGTGGTAAGACATTTACAATCACAGCTCTGTGAATGCAAGAGAGAGAATGAGGGACTGCATGTGTGTGCCCAGTGTGGAACTGGGCTGGATCTGTCCCTGAGCAAGATACATGCTGCTTTCCAGAGCAGCTGTAGCTTGGATACTGCTGTGATGATGCCATAATATTTAGATCTCTGGAAAAGATGTTTGGTTGCTATAAAAGTTCATCTTCCTACAAGAATAAACCTAATTTTTTTTTGTCAATGGGAAAAGCTTAAGGAATGGTTCACAGGAGAGCAGCTCCTCTGGATCAAAGCAAAGCAGGTGAAACAGCCTTATTTAGTGGTGATTTTGGATAATAAGCCTTTGGCATGTGCTGTTGCCCTCCATCTCCTGAAAACAGGAGGCTTTTGCTTGGGTAGTGGGACACAGAAAAACCTGTAGGAAACTGTCCTTGCAAGCTAGAGAAGGTACTGTGCCCATTTCAGAAATGAATCTCTGTATTCATAATTTAATTGCATCTTACCTCTGACATGCTTGAAACTTCACTACCTGAAATATGCAATGGAGAGCCATACTGTGGGGCTCTAGGTAAAGACCAGTACTTCAATGGATGCACCGATTTTTACTTGCTAAAGGCAGAGACCGTGATTGCAGTCGGTGTCCCCCAGAAACTTGATAAGAACACATACGCCCTTGATAAGAACACATACACCCTCTGAAGAGTTAACAATCAGAAGCATTTCCCTCTTGTTTCATTATTACTTTTTTTTTTTTTTTTAAGTGAAAGCTTGTAAAACATGGGCAAAATGTAAAGCTGAAAGGAAGAGAAGCCAGGAATACTAAAGAGAGAGAATGAGCATGCTTGAAAGTGTTGGCCAAGCAGCTGTTCATGCCTCCTATTTAGCATGAATGGAAGACATAGCCCTGATTAAAAATGGTAGGTAGCAGCTGCACAGCCTGGGCTAAGGATTACCAGATGGTTAACTGTGATTGACTTGTCTCCATGGAGCTCAGTGGGGAGGGAGGAATGGAATATCTGAAATGTGATGAACATGCTAGGTACACAATTTTTTTTTTTTTATAATGAATATGCCAGATTTGTTTACATGCTTCTTGAATAAAATATGGCTGCTAGTTTGACTTAAGACAGACATCTTTAGTACATGCTATGTTGCAAAACCTTGCTCTTTTGATTGTAGGTGTGATGATTCCCCCTCATCTCCCCCCCCCTGCCCCGGTGCTGTGATACAGCATAAAATAATTGGTTGACAGAATGTTGATTCTGCAGCACAGGGAGGATTTGCACAGATGGGAGTCAAAATATGTCTCCTTGCCTTATGCTAATGCCACCACAAAGGTTAGGGAGAAGTTCAGAACTGAATGTGGAATCCTTGTGTTGCTTTAACCATTGCAAAGTGTTTAAAGTCGGTACCTGAAGGAGGAAGGTCTGGATCCAAATGCTCCAGTTGTCTCTTCCCTCTGTTTTACAGCAAAAGCCTACCAATGCTTGCTATGTATGCATAGTACAATGGTGCTTATGTGGCTGCTTTTCCTTTGCACGTGCTTGTTATGGCCAAAGCAGGGTTGTTTCATTCCTAGCCCACAAAGGGCTAGAAATCAGAGATCTCTCTAAAAATACCAAGGCAAGAGGATGTTGCATCAACACAGTTCTTCTAGTAGGACTTGGCCAAGTTTCTCACCAGTGCCAAACAATTGGCACATGTTTAAGCAATATGTTCTGTAGAGGCTGTAGCAACGTGCAAGGTGGTGTGTTCATCATACAACCTGCTCATGGGGGGACAGCAGGCATTGGTCAGTTTGATGGCCAGAACTCCTCACCCACTTCTCCTGGGGAAACCCTGGGAAGTGACTGCTCCACGATTCCGTTTTCTTTCTACTCCCTCTGATCTCAGCCCATTTGCTCTGAGCAGCAGCTCTCACACTGTGTTTTTGGAGCAGACCTGGAGCCGTGGCATCCTGAAGGCCATGTGTTTCACGGGCAAGCAGTCCCACAAGCTTCCGCCCTTCCCTTCAACTCCACGTGACTGCCCTGACTTTTGCAGGAGATGGAAATGAAGATGAAACTAAGAATAGAAGCCAGTAATTTGGAAAGTAATACCTTGACATGTCTTTAGGGGAAAAAAAAATAGTAATAACAGTGAATAATTTAGAAACATGAGGTTAAATACTGTGTTTGAGGGAACGTGTTGTCTCCAGCTAAGGAGAGTGGGGGATGTTGATCATGTGTTTCTTTATTCTCTACGTTGAGTATTTTTACTTTGTGTTTGCTTTTTTTTTAAAGCAAATTACAAATACGTCCAAAAGATGGAGTTGTCTGTTATGCTAACTCTTTCCCTCAGATTTGAGTATGAATTAAATTGTGACGCAGATTTGTCTTCATAAATGTTATCTAGAAAACATGACATTTGAGCCTGTGAAACTTAGTAGTACTCTTTTTTTATTAGTCTCACCTGAATATTGTCACTGTATGTAAACAAATAAAATGCTAGTTCAAGCTTCTGCTATAGATAAGTAAATGGTTTATTTTGACTGTTGTATTTTTTTTTTCTGGTGTTTTGGCAATATCAGAGCCTCTCTCCTTCTCCTTTCCAAAGTATAAAACCAAGCCAAGACCCCATCTGATGTACTGAAAGTGGCAGAGGCTTAAAAGCAATGATTTAAAGGCTTGTTATCCTCAAACAATACATATAAGTGCTGAAGGGAGGAGGTTGGGCTGGGCATGGTGGCCTCAGCCTCTGCCTTCACATGGGATAAAACATTTGGCTGTGGGTTTTGTGGTCACAGTGTAATGAGTGTCCTGGCTGCAGTGGCACAACCACATTTACTATGTGTTTCAAGTACAGAAGGAAAAGCTCATGAGGAAAACAAATCCATGTTTGTGTGGCTGAGTGTGAAGCCCATGAGGTTTGTAGGGAGCCCATGCCTTTGTAGGGAGCAACAATCTTTTAGTGTCCCTTTGTGCATTGAGCCATTTACATGCCTGGGCACAGTGACCACAGCCAGCTTGCTGGAGCAGATAGTGGGGTGCTTGTTGGGAGTCCTTTTACCTCCTATTCTTCTGCACACTGATGGAAGTGTGATTTCTGGGAGAAACTAATCCTCAGTGTGGTCTACTCAATGTACGAGAAAAAGAATTAATTGTAATGGTGTCATAGGCCAGGTAATGGATGGAGTTGATAAATCTGCTAGCAATCACACCAAAAAGGCTGAAATATTCTGCATTTGTGGAGATCAGGCACTATTTGTGAAAGATAAATGTTTACAGTTGAGCCACACCTTGCAAAAAGAGCAGAAGAGATGGCCGGGAAGTGCTTTCTTGTCTGGTGTTTGATTCTAAGTTGTTTTCTGGTGGCATGGAGAGGCATGAAAAAGTGCTGGTGCTATGTGAAACTGCCATGCAAGAGGGAGACAAAAGAGGTCTTGGCTTTTTTTTTCTGGTGTAATGAGCACACTTAAAAATAACTTTGCTCTTTAAACATAGGAAGGGGAGAACAGCTGTTTGAGCTAATGAACCAACTTCATGTGGCCATAGGCACATTATAGGTTAAAGGAACACTGATGAGGCTCCTCTGCCAGTGAGGTGGGAAGAAATGAAGCAAAGCTAGTTTTGTGAGAAAACTAACAAATTTATGAGAGTGATGACAAGGTGCTTCCTCAGCAGCAGGAGACTTGGTGACCCCTCGTGGTTGCTTCCAACCCTGTGAGAGCCAGGAGAGCATGGTCGTTGTGATGCCTTCAGGACAGGATGGGCAGAGGGTGGCTTTGGCCACGGCAGTGGTGCGTTTCCTTCTGAGGCCACCACCATGCTCTCAAGGGGTTGTCACAGACTGCAGAGAATGGGAAGAGAAAAATCTGCCCTCTCCGTTCACATGAGGGTAATTTCTTTCTCAATGACACTTGGCAAAGCCAAGTGTGAAACAGCCTTCACGTTTCACTGAAAAAAAGGCAAGACTGCCAAAATTTTGTCTGTTTTGAGTCAGGAAGAAATGTTGAAATCTTGAAAGTCTGTTTGCCTTGAAAAAAATACCAACACCCCAAAACTGGTCAACTGAAGTATTTTGATTTTGATCCATTATACTTTCTTTTTAGTGTGTGTTAAAATTTTGTAACAGTAGTTTTTCAAGCAAAACTGTTCATTTTGAAAACTTAAGAACAAGAATTTTGACAACTTAAAAAATTGCTGTACAGAACATGTCATCCTTCCTGTCTACAGTTGTAACAAATCAAAGTTCTAAGGGGAAAACACACATGCATAATAATAGTTCATGGGAAATTTGTTTCCAGCTGCTTTGCTTACTACATTACTTCAATTTTAATGGAAAAGGAAATGTCTAGTATAGACCTGTAGTATATTTTGAGAATCAATTGCAACTCATCTTGAGGTGCAGTCAGACAATCTCTTGTTGACGGGAAGGGAAGATGGGTCTTCTGCTGTCCCTAAAGTGCTTGGGGATGCTCTCAAGAAATCATCTCCCACTGCTGCCCACTGTTAACAGAAACCAGGTGATTTCAGAAGGATGTGGCTGGTTGCACTGCTGTCACAGACCCGGTGAGAAACGTGACTTTATCTAATGAAGAGCAGAGAAATGTTAAGGCATTTGGAGATGGAAAGACAAAACCAAGGAGCCAGTAGCTCTGCAGCCTTGGCTTTGTGTCATGGCTGATTGCAAGTGGAAGGTAAGGAGGATTGAAGGTGGGGATGGCACCTGTTGGGAACAGACATGATTCACAAAGTCTTCTTGGGAGAAATGCCAGGGTTTGGGGGGGAATGGGTTCACACAGGTGCCTCCTAAGGGTCCATATTTTCCCTTCCAAAAGCATCAGGCACCTTCCTACTGGCAGAGTGGTCGGGAGTGAGTGCACCCTGCCAAATATGCAGTCCTACATCAAGAGGAGCTTCCTGTCCCTGAGGGGACCTACCCATGTGCAGAACTGCGTCTGGCACTACTGTTGTAGCTGGTATTAATGAGAGAACATGTCTGGCCATCAGCAGCTGGTGAAACTGAGGTGAGGCAGAGCTGCACCAGCGAGCGGTCTGCCAGCATAGCTGCAGCTCAGGCTTTCCTGCTTGCTTTCAAAATGGTCAACAAATACATGTTAATGACATGTTGCTGGAGCTGTTCTTGAAGGTAAGTGCTCTCGGCCTTGTTTTTTATGTGTCATTTACTGCTGTGTGTTGTAAATACCAATATATGTGAAGAGAAGTGTTTATACCATATTGCTTTGGTCCTGTATTGTGTTCTGCTGGTGCAAGGACACTCACCGATGTCTTTGCTATAAAATATTTTCATTTTAGTGAGCTACATGTCAGTAAGTGCTTGATAGCAAACAAAAAATACCTGACTGCTGTTTATGACTCTGTTGTAAACAAAACTGATGCAAGTAGTTTTTCTTTTTACTGTGGAGTGCTGAGCTTCAGGCTTTGGAAAAAACAGTGCCGTCCAAACCTATTTACATTCTGTATTTCACTATTTCACTCTCAGCGCAAAACCCATCGTCTCCATGTCATTCCATCACAGATAGCTCATTGCTTGACATTTTCCCGGCAATATTTCTAAGCAGACTTTTTGTCCCCGGTAGCATAAACACTATAGAGTAGGATTTATGCTTTTTAACTCAAGGCCTGTTACTCTGTACTGAGAGTAGCATCTCGCCATGAATAAAAGCTCCATGTCCACATGTCGGACAACTGCAGCATCCTGCCTTCTGCACAGCAGGGTTTGTCTCGGAAAGGATATGAGGAATTATCTCTTTGCCACTTCACTTCTACATGTATAGTCTGCTTTATGGGTGCTTGGGCGACTCACTGGTACTCGTGCTATGTAAATGAAATCTCTCGCTGGCTGAATGCTACCTTGGATGTAGATGGCAACTTCAGAAATGATCTTGTTAGAGACTGTTGTTTATCAGCTCAAATTAGCTGTTAAAATGAATTGTTTGCAGTGATACAGAAAGATGTGGGTAATTGATCCAGTTTAAGAAAAGTGTACATCAATTTTGTCTGGATTTATTCCATGTTCTGTGAGTACAAAGCAATACAGAAATGGGTTAAAGGATGGTGCATCTATATAATGTGGGATTTTGCTTCAGCCAGATTAATTAAAGTAAAATCTTGCTATTGCCCTGCTGCAATATAGAATACATCCATACACAGATTATAGAACGTAGGTATGTTTAGGAAGAATATATATATTTACAAAACACATGTGTGCATGCACACATGAATATAGAAAATAAGCAGAGAGTGCATGTGTTGGTGGCTGTAGGAGTATTGATTTGAAGCATCACCTCAGACTTGGAAATCTGCACCAAACCTTAACAGGGCAAGATGTCACTCTGTTGCAGTGTGTATTTGGATGTGCCAAGAGTGGGCTGGATTAAATCTCATCAGCGCTGTACAGGTCATTATCAATGTGGGCTGGCCTTTTGTCCCCCTCTTTGCCCAAGTACTCATGGTTTCTTTCAGTCGTATGCATCCATGTAGTCATCCTTAAGAATAATCTATGGATGGAAAATAAAGATGCTTTGTGATCTGGCTCACAAAGACTGCTATAGGGCAAGCCCTACATTTGGGATTGTTCATGATGAACATGTGCAGACATCCCAGCATTACGCTCATGCTGCATGTGTTTCCCAAAGCCCTCTATTTAAAGCTTACGGCATGGAGAAAACAGGCAGCAGGTTTTACGTGCATCTGTGCCTTGCGTGACTGCATTTTTGTCTCCAAAAGCAGCATTCCCTCTGTCACCTGTGTCTGTGATGTAAAGCGGTGCTGGACTCTGATACTGGTTCTGGGGTGTGTTAAGCCACACGGGGCTCAGTGCCATTTGCACATGTGGAGAGGTGCCTTCACATTGCTGCTCAAACACATTGTCTCCTCTTGTGGTACCCTCTGCGTTCATACAGCACAAAAATCTCATCACAGGGGATTAGAGGGTTTAGTTCTGCATTGTGCGCTTGAACCAGTTAAGCTGCACTTGGTTTAGCCACGTGCTCAGATATCTTGATGAATTCATTCTACCCTACAGCATGTGCACTTTCTGCTGAGAGTGAGATTTATGTTTTTTAATTTCTGGAAAAAAAAATCTTAAACTAACAGTTGAGCAATTGATCTGGATTAATGAGGACCAACTCCATTAGCCTAATACAACACTAATCTGATTCCAAACTGTTAACATATTAAAGCTGCTTAATTACACGTTTGTTTGACACAATGTAGTAATCCTGTATGATTTAGGGTATATTGTCACAGCTCTTGACTTGCAGTGCCTCACCATTGAGAAAAATACAATTAAAACCCTTCAGTATGGGTTAGGCATTCACGTCACCCTTTGCTGTATTGAAATGTGGGTTATTGTAAACTCAGCCAAACATCCTCCCCTTTTTTATTGGCTGGAGAAACAGTCACCATCTCTGTTTCATGCATGGGAGAGCAAGGAGCAGGAAAGGCTGGTGTTTGCTTATACAGGGAATGGGTATCTGAGCTGGGTGGGAATTTAATTCAGGGCTCCCAAGTCCTCATCACTGATCTAATGATTCAAAAACTTTCTTCCCCTGCTGATGCTGCTAACAAAGCTGGGTTTCATCATGCAGCAGGAGAAATGAAAAATCAATAGAGAATGAGGTCTGGAATTACTTCTAGATTAACCAGTAGGTTAAGGGATAAGAGGATCTAGCACTCTGATGCATTTGGGCAGTTGTCTGGTGTCATGCAGTGTTTTCTACCCAATCTGGGTACAATGCTCCAAAAAGTGAAAAGCCTCCTCACATTTGCTCACTGTGAAGAGTGGGGTAATGAGATGCGAAATCAAAGAAGAACACAAGCCCTCCTTCCTTGTTTGAGACAGGTACTGTCAGAGAAGAAGGTACCTTCACTGAGATAATTGCTCAGCCATTTCTGAGTGCTGTTTATGATGCAAAGGGCATGATCCTGGGCTTGTGAGGAAGATATTTCCCTGATCCACTGCAGGAGCAGGGGCCAAACCTGGGACATTTCTGCCTCACTGCACATCTCTGTAGTGCATTATGTTTTTTGCAGCGGAATATGTAGTGTGAAACATGTTGTAGGTTCAGAGTCATGTGTTTTTCCTTGTGCAGAGTACAGCATCTTTCTGGTACTGCAGAGAACTAGAGAGGGGTGCAAGGCTTGTGACTTCTGGTGGTAAATAAACTGAATGCACTGAGGTCACTCACTGCTGAAGATCTTACCAGATTAAATCAGCCTGTCCTAAAACTGCAGTTAGCTCATCTGCATTTCAGCTTGTCAACATCTGTCCCAAATTATAAGCTTTTTTTGTGACACCTTGCTCAATACCCTTGAGATTTTGCATTGCCATTAGGTGAGGCTGGGCTGCAAATTTTATGTAACATCTTTGAAACCAATACAGATTGGGGGCATTTTTACTTAGAGCTTTGAACTGAATTGAAACATTGCAGACTTTTAAATCCAATTGAAAAATCTTGAAAAGTTTCTGGCAGCTTAGATATGAAGAATGTAGCTTAAGCTTGATCTAGAGGATGTAGGGCTTTGGTGGCCATCCAAAATGAAAATATTCCTGAAACGGATGACATATGAAGTGGTGCCTTGAAAATAAGTAAAATGTTTCTGGTCTAGTATCTGTCATCTGCATGGCCTAATGAGACATCTGCAAAAAAGTCACATTCCAAGAACTGTCTTATATGAAAAGATGGACAACATCCTCCCTGGACCTAATGGATACTGTCCACAATGATGGTGCCTTAAGTGGCCGTTACAGCAACAATCTCAAAGAATGTGGTATAATGAGGACCTGACAGATGGATAAGTTCTGGGGTGTTTGACAAGGCTCCAGCATTCGGATGGATAATTGGAGGGAGACAAAGGAAGAAGAGAAAGTCCTAATTTTTATATGATTCTGAAGGTTTCAAGGCTTCTAACTTCTATTGCTCTGCAAGGGTTTGCTTGATTTAACCAAAAGACTTGGGGCTTATTGACCAGTAGAAAAGGTCTATTGCCAGCTAAAGACATTTGTATCCATGGCAGCTCAAATCAGAATAAAAAGAGAGTTTTGAATCCCTCCAGGAGTTTCTCACATGATGAGGCAGTGTCAAGATGCTGCAAAAATATTTCCTCATTGATCATCTTCAAAGCGTGGCAATGTCTGTAGGCACTGACTATTGTGGCAGCAGTCCCAGAGCTAGTGCTGGGTGCTGCACTTGTGCAGCCCTGCCTCCACATGTGGCATTGTACTGGGGGTCTGGGACATGTTTTCTCCTGTGATAACTATTTTTTCAGGTACTTTTGCAATTGATACAGAAGTATTAGTAACTTGTAATTTCACTCTAGTTTTCCACTGTGCTGACTGTAAAAGCATTGTGCACATACCTAAAATACGAGACTGTTGGAAAGCTGATTTTTCCCCATCTGAGCTGGTTTTCTTTCTGTTGTTCTCACTTTTGTGTTAGTTTGGATTGATGTAGGAAATCTCTGTCTCAGCACTATTTACTTTTTATGTACTTTTTCCAGTTATCACCAACTTTTTTCCAAGGTACTCTTTAACTTGCATGTCTTATACCTTGCTTATATATCTAGGGACTAATTCTCCCTCAGTTGGAGTTGTGGGATCGACCCAAACCAGTTCCCTTCTGGAAATTTGAACCATAACTACTCTGTGGGTTGGGTTTTGACAGTAAAACAGAGGCTGAAATACTGGGTTTCCTTAAAGACTATCTCAGGCCTCAGTCTGCTTTGTTCAGATGCAGCACATGACACTCCCAAGTCTCCATATCCTTTATGGGGATGAGAATTAAACTCAATCATCAGGTGAGGCTTTCCTTTTCTGTGAGGTGCCAGGCTGTGGGAATGGCTGCAAGCATAAAATGATTATCCAGAGACAACCGTACTGGAAGCTTTTGTACAAGAGCAGAGACAAACAGCACCTGATTTTGGAGGGGAAAGTGGCTGTATTTTTCTGGTGATACTGATGGTACGTGTGAAATTCGTCCCCCTTGTGTAATAAAGAGCATTTTCGGCTCGGATCTGCGTTCCTCAAGAGGTTGGTGACACCTGGTGGCAGCCCGGCCGGCTGCGGAACCCGCTGCAGAACATGCGCGTTGCTGCCTGACCCAGATTAAACAATTGCCCTGTAAACGTGCTGCTGCAGAATTTGCTGCTCTTTTCTGACAAGGACAAAATGCTCCACGTTAGAGTGATTGTTTTCCAGGGTCTTGCAGCTGTAAAACCTCGCAGGTAACTGCGTGCAACGACAGGAGCATCCTGACTGACATGGTTCCTGGCTGCACAAGCAGGACGATGTCCCCAGGACTGTCCATGCCTTTTTCTAGCTGCTTTAATTCCGCTGATCCCCCCCTCTCAAATCCCCTGGAGTGTGTTTTCTGTAAAGGATGAGAAATTTGGGGAAGAATAGACTGTAGCAGAGGTTAAGCTCAATTGATTCTTATCTAGTATAAGTAATTAAATGCCATTTTTGCTTAGCAGGAATCTTAAGTTTTGTGTTGCTTCTGAGGATCGGTCTCACCTTCCCAAGAGCAGGGGAATCGTAGGATTCTGTGATTCTGTAATCGGGTAAAAAGAAGATAATAGCGTGCTTGCCTTTATCCATACTTGCTACGCTTGCTACCATCTAACTGCAGAATACTTTAGCCTGGTTAGGAGAGGTCTGAAGTCATTGATCTGTTCTGTGTGAACACCATTCTCGTGCGCTCCCCAAGGCTGCTGGTGCATGTATGGAGCAGTGGTTTGGGATGTGCAACAACCACTGGTCAGGTGGCCAAAGAGCGAGCCTCAGCAGGGTTGCAGTCAGGATCCTTCTGCATCCCAAAGAATAAAACGGTTCCAGTCCCCAAACCCTGTAAAATGAAAAGCAATTAAAATGTTTATGAAGAGTTATTGAAAATGACTTTTCATCCTTTACAATCGCATCATGGTATCAGAGGAGTGACATGAAAGGTTTATTCAGAAGGTATTGCTGCTCCTGTCCTCCAGTGATGGCTTTATTGCATGAGATTAGCTATGAAAATATTTCTTGAATGGCCTAAAATCCCCTGTAATTTAATATCCGAGAAATAGAGACTTTTCCAAAATCCAGCCAGTTCAGTTGTACTAAGGTGTCTTTTCAGACATTAAATAATGTTTGGAAATCTTTTATGCTCTCAGTTTAATTAGTTTCCTCTAGTTGAATGTCGACTAAGTGATTCTTCCCCAAACTGCCGGAGGCGTCAGGTTGATCTCGACAGAAATGCTGAAGTAAGCATTATTATTTGGTAGCTATGACCCTTCAGAGCTGCATCACTGGTGCTGAACTGCTACTTGCTGTGACAACTCATTATTTCCCTGCTTTCCCAGGCACAGCAATATCAAAATCACTCTGTGTTCTTGGTAAATCTTTTCATTTATCCCTATGGGCTGAAAAGAGATTTGTGTCCATTTTTGTGGGTATTACTGTTTTCTCTACAGCAGTGTAACCTCGTTTATTAAGTGTATAACATCTTACTTGTCTGGTTTTATTGGTGCAGAGGCCAATGGGGAGGCATACACTGGTGTTAGCTTGCTTTATGAAGTCTAAGGTATTATTCATATGTATATATAAAATATATATGAACTGTATACTATAGTATACACTATTTTTTTACACATATTCACATTTATAATAGTGTGTGAGCAGCTAAGCCTGTGCATGGACGAAGTTGACAGCTGTTTCCAGTCAAGATCAAGTTCATATATACCTCTCAGAAAGAGTCAATAAAGAAATGTCTTGGTCTAAAATACTTAGAGATGTGGTTTTGAGCTCATCTGGCTTCTACAATGGAGAAAGGCAGTAACATTGTCCACTCTAGATGGCTTTTTAAATAATACACCAGCTAAGTGTATCCATTGTGATCCCTCGCGTGTTTGTTGGAATTACTGTAAACTTTTGAAACTGCTCTGAATCTGTATTACACTTTTTATTTTTTGTGTTTCATCTCAGAAGGGTGAAAATATTAAGCACTGAAACTCACTTTTATACTGTACTGTTCAGATAGAATATGAAGATATAAAAAAAGTCTACAATTAATTGGCAGTTTTTCCCTCTTTTGGTTCAAAAGATGGCTTTTCATGTA